>JANIIK010003295.1:0-11876 GCA_027704905.1 Muraenolepis orangiensis
GACACCTTTCTGTCTGTCTATCAGTGATAGTTGACAGTGACAGTTACAGTACTACGTACTACGAACTGATGTTGATGTGATTTGATTGGATTGTGAGGCAATCCCTTGCCTCACAATCCAATCAAATCGCAATCAAATTGTCACGGTTACGGTGGTTGGCAGGGGGCGTGGCCTAGCCACGTGCGCTGGTGGCGCACACACTCCTGTCAACAATCACGTTGGTTGGCAGGGGGCGTGGTCTAGCCACGTGCGCTGGCCACACACACACACATACACACACCTGGACTCAATTTCCCCCCCGTGTCATTTGTTGATCACCTCACCTGGGGTATATATACGTTGCCTTTCCTTTACCCCAGCGTGAGGTCGTTACTTATTCTACTTTCACGTAGTTCTCCCGTCTGGTACCCATCGCCTGCCAACTACCTGCCGGTACTCCGCACCCGATACCCCCAGTACAGACTCCTTCCCCTGTCCCGGACTACCCGCCGATACTCCGCGGATCGTCCTCCCATGCACCCTTGTGTTTTTGTGTGTGCTTGTGCTAATAAAGCCGTTCGTATCTCTCCACTTGTCGGCGTCTGCGTTCGGGGTCCAACCCACTCCCTCTCTCGTGACAGAACGACCTCACCACCATGGACCCCGGCAACTGCGACTTGTGGAGGATCACCCGGGTCGCCCAGGAAAAGGCTAACATAGCGCATATTCGGGCGTGGTTGGCCGCTCCGAAAGTTCGAATGACTTTCGGTTTTCCTCCACCGACCGCGCTGCCCCGGCTTGAGAACACCGCCCTGCTTCCGGCTGACGACGTCGCTCCGCACCCGGCTGACGACGCCGCTCCGCACCCGGCTGACGACGCCGCTCCGCACCCGGCTGACGACGCCGCCCCGCACCCGGCTGACGACGCCGCTCCGCACCCGGCTGACGACGTCAAGCGGCCCCCGTCTGCTGACGCCGCGCCGGATCCGCCCGACGACGTTACGCAGTCCCCGTCTGCTGACGCCGCGCCATACCGGCCTGATGACGTCAAGCGGCCCCCGTCTGCTGACGCCGCGCCGTACCCGCCCGACGACGTCACGCAGCCCCCGTCTGCTGACGCCGCGCCGGATCCGCCCGACGACGTCACGCAGCCCCCGTCTGCTGACGCCGCGCCGTACCCGCCCGACGACGTCACGCAGCCCCCGTCTGCGGACGCTACGCCGTACCCGCCAGACGATGTCACGCAGCCTCCGTCTGCTGACGTCAAGCGGCCCCCGTCTGCTGACGCCGCGCCGTATCCGCCCGACGACGTCACGCGGCCCCCGGCTGTCGACTACAGAGGGGGTTCAGAGCAGACCCCTGAGGAGACTCCAGAGGAGGTCCCGAAGGGGACCCTTAGAGGAGACCCCTGGAGGAGGGTCCGGAGGAGACCTCCAGAGAGGACTCCCACCGACCTGGGCAGAAGGGGTGTCTCTCTTCCCGGGCCCCACCCGCCCACCAAATCTCCTCCACCCCCCCGGATCATCGACTGGGACGCAGACGGTCCAGAGGGGCGGGGTTGGCCCCCGCGCCGCTACAGTCGGGATCTGTTCTTTTCCCTCAACTGCCACCGGGAACACCCCTTCAAGCCGGGTTGGACGCCAGGAGGCGCCCGTTGAGGGGGGGGTACTGTCACGGTTACGGTGGTTGGCAGGGGGCGTGGCCTAGCCACGTGCGCTGGTGGCGCACACACTCCTGTCAACAATCACGTTGGTTGGCAGGGGGCGTGGTCTAGCCACGTGCGCTGGCCACACACACACACACACACACCTGGACTCAATTTCCCCCCCGTGTCATTTGTTGATCACCTCACCTGGGGTATATATACGTTGCCTTTCCTTTACCCCAGCGTGAGGTCGTTACTTATTCTACTTTCACGTAGTTCTCCCGTCTGGTACCCATCGCCTGCCAACTACCTGCCGGTACTCCGCACCCGATACCCCCGGTACAGACTCCTTCCCCTGTCCCGGACTACCCGCCGGTACTCCGCGGATCGTCCTCCCATGCACACTTGTGTTTTTGTGTGTGCTTGTGCTAATAAAGCCGTTCGTATCTCTCCACTTGTCTGCGTTCGGGGTCCAACCCACTCCCTCTCTCGTGACACAAATCGCATCAACTGGCTTCCCTTGGCATGGCCCTGACCAATCACAGGTTGGCAGGGGCATGACGTGGGCCTCATCTGATTGGTCAATCCGGGACAATCCCTCCATTTTTTTTTTTCACCAAGGGAAGCCCGATTCGGCTGGCCTCCTCTCTCAACAGTGAATGCAATTTACTGTTTCACCATAACATCTAGAGGGGCGCTGTTTGTTTCACTCTTTGTAAAATACTCAATGAGAATGGGGGAGAGACGGTCCGGCAGCAACACACAGCAAAGGAGAATTACCGAAAAAAAACAGTGTATTTATTTATTAAAATTATAACTACAATCCGAAAAAACAGGGGAAGCCTGGCTTCCCTTGGCCTCCGGGAGAAAACGCCACTGCACACAACGTACCCCCCCCCTGGACTTCACGATGGTCGCGATCGCGATTATCCTGTGTGTGTGTGTGTGTGTGTGTGTGTCTACCAGATACACTCTCGTGTGAAAAGAGAGGAGGGTACAGGTTTGAGGAAGTGACAAAGTTCTCTCTGACAGAAGCCTTGCTCTCCACAGTGAGCAGTAGTTGGAGTTACCAGACAGACAGAAACATATAGAGAGACAGACACACAGACAGACAGACAGATAGCTAGATATGTCCGGTTCCAAGTCATGCAAAGGTAAGAACCACTTTAAATATACTAATGCCAATTTATGTTCCCTTATTGTAAAGTGTTACCCATTACATAGCTGAACGCTCTCTTTCTCACAGATACACTTAAAAACAAAGAGGAATGTCACAAAGTACCTGACTCTGAGTTTGAAGAAACAACAACAGAGGTCAGAGCTGGAGGTTGTGTCTCTCTACCGTGTGCTGGGGCTCTAAATGACTGTTCCTCAGTTACCTGGCTGTTCAGTAAGAATAGAAAGGCTGAAACATTGGTTCGTAGAGGGAAAGTTACCAAGGACCACGTGAAGAGACTATGTGTTACAGAGGAGTGTTCTCTGGTCATAAAGAAGATGGGTAAGAAAGATGAAGGTGATTACGCCTGCAGACAGTACTCATCATCAGAACGATACGTCGATACGGCACGGTATGACCTAAAACGTATAAGTAAGTATTTATATTTGAATCGATTTACCTAAATGTACACTTTGGGGTTCAAACCATTGAACCCAAACGTATTACTATGTTTCAATCTTTTAAATGTTGTAGCCTACATGTGAGGGTCCCTTAAGGTGATCTCCAGGCGTAAATGTAAACGTTGTCCCAGCCAAGGTTCTCATTTGATTGTCCCGGCCCCCATGAACATGTTCTGCCCGTAGGGGCCTCCATAAACCAAGGCTAAGACATGGGTGGTGTTAGCGGGGGCCTGCTGCTTCTTGGTTGGTCACACTCATGACATTGGTTGTAAATTGGATTCTGGCAAACACAGAAAGAGATTTGTGTGGAAAGGGGGGGGGGGTCTGTCTTCCTCCCAGGTGCTGGACTCACCTGGTCCCACAGGGTTTCAAGGGAGGCGCAGAGAAACTAATTCCCCAGAATAAGTTAACAATTTGTTTTATGTTTTTGAACAAATACATGGAAAGTTTTCTCACTCCAACAGTGTCACGATTTAATCTCACAATTAATCTCATGAATCTGCTTAAGATGTGATAAAGATCACAAGTTGTCACAGAACTGTTCTGATTCCACGTGTCTTTGTTTTGGCCTTTGCTCTGTCCTTGGTTTTAATCCACATGGAGCAGCAGGCCCAACTCACACAAGCAGGTCTAAACCAAGCACAACTGTACCCAAAGGTATTTCATTTCTGTCTTGCGGAGCCGTGTTTCAAAATGTGGTCTTTATCTGTTACTCTGATATGACTTGGTAGTGGAAGTCCTTGTGGTCAAGGAACGACATCATCTATCATCTACCATCTATCAGAGTCAAGGCCCGCGGGCCACATCCGGCCCGCGAGAAGGTTTTTTACGGCCCCTGGGATGATCTTGATTTATTATTAGAACCGGCCCGCAGCCCGCAGATCTTTTACACGCACCAATACTACATTTCCCACAATGCAACGGTGACGCACCGAGCAGTAGGCTGCTTCATTTCAATATTTATTGGCACAGCAGTCGTCAGCATCACAGTAAAATTAACTTTCAGATACCCATCAAAAATGGCAAAACGGAAGGTGGACACTGAGAACCGGGGGTTTCAAACAAGGTGGGAGTCGGAGTATATGTTCACGGAGGTAGCTGGAAAACCTGTGTGTCTTCTGTGTGGAGAAAGTGTGGCGGTACTGAAAGAGTATAATCTGAGACGACATTATGAAACGAAACACGCGGACAAAAACAAGAATATGGACATGGAACAAAGGCTACAAAAGGCAGAGGAATTAAAACGAGGCCTCAAATCTCGACAGGCTCTGTTCAAAAAAGCCAAATCACAAGGCCAGGCTGCTGTCAAGGCCAGTTTTATTTTGGCAGAAGAGATCGCTAAATCAGCCCGGCCATTTACGGAGGGGGATTTCATCAAAAACTGCATGATTAAAGTTTGTGACGAAGTTTGCCCAGAAAAAAGGCAACTCTTTTTAAATGTGAGTCTGAGCAGAAACACCATTGCCGAGAGAGTAGACCAGTTGTCCATCAATCTAAAAGAGCAGCTTGTGAAAAAGGGAAAAGATTTCATTGCATATTCCTTGGCTGTGGATGAGAGCACCGACATTTCTGACATTGCCCAGTTGTCAATTTTCATCCGCGGAGTGGACTCCAGCCTAAGCGTGACAGAGGAGTTTTTGGCTTTACGTCCTATGCATGGCACAACTACGGGGCATGATTTATATGAAGAGGTGTCAAGATGTGTAAATGAGATGGAGCTGCCTTGGGAAAAACTCGTGGGTTTGACAACCGACGGAGCACCTGCGATGTGTGGACACAGGAGCGGACTGGTGGCGAAGATACGGGAAAAGATGCAAGAGGAAAACGCGACAGGTGAGCTGACAGCTTATCATTGTATCATACACCAGGAAGCGTTGTGCGGTAAAGCCTTGAAAATGGAGCATGTAATGAGCATCATCACGCGCACAGTTAACTTTATCAGAGCCAAAGGTTTGAATCACCGCCAGTTCAAGGCATTTCTGACGGAGTTAGAAACGGAGCATGGTGATTTGCCTTATCACACAGAGGTGCGATGGCTAAGCCAGGGAAAGGTGCTTCAAAGATGTTTCGAGCTTCGTGAGGAGATTTGTCTGTTCTTGGACAGCAAAGGGAAAGACACAACACAACTCCGAGACGAAATGTTTCTGTGTGAAATGGCTTTTCTGTGTGACATTACGAGTCATCTGAATGCAATGAACTTGCAGCTGCAGGGTCGGGATCATGTCATCTCTGATATGTACAGTACAGTGAAGGCATTTAAAACCAAACTGACTCTGTGGGAGACGCAGATGCGGAAAGAAAATTTGAGCCACTTTCCCAGCTGCCAGACCATGAAAGAGAAGCTCTCTACCAGTGCGTTCCCGAGCGCACAGTTGGCTGATAAAATAGGTATGCTTGCCGCTGACTTTCGACGCCGATTTGCTGACTTTGAAGCACAAAAAAGCAGGTTGGAACTGCTCGGTAACCCATTTGCTGTTGACGTGGAAAGCTCACCACCAAACCTCCAAATGGAGTTGATTGACCTCCAATGCAATGATGCACTGAGGGCAAAATATGCGGCAGTGGGTGCTGCGGAGTTCGCCCGTTTCCTCCCCGACACAATGCCCCAGCTGCGCATCCAGGCTGCTCAAACGTTGTCTATGTTTGGCAGCACATACCTGTGTGAACAACTGTTTTCTTTGATGAACCTGAACAAAACATCACACAGAAGTCGACTTACTGCTGAACACCTCCACTCAATTCTGAGGATTTCCTCAGCTCAGAGCCTTACCCCGAACATTGATGAACTTGTGGAAAAGATGGGACACCACCAAGTATCACCCTCAACCTCAAACAAGTGAACATTACTGTGCAATCACATATTTAGAGTTTTTACTCAGTTCAAGTTTAAAAGTTAAAGTTTAATATTTGTTTTCACTGCATGTTACTTCTCCTTAAACAAAGTGTTGTTTTTGATTAATAGATTTTTGCACTTTATTTTATTGTATTTCAATCCAATTATATTTTAAAAATATTTCAGTTGAGTGGATGATAGAAAATTGCTATTATTGTTTTTTTCTTTGAAGTAAATTTAGCCCACTTTTGCTAAAATAGAAAATATAGGCTACTGATGGTGCCTTGAATACCGGTTTCTTTCATTTAATGTTCATGTTATGGGGATTTTTATATAAAGGAAATTTGTCTTTTGTGTCTGTTGAAAATTAAAGATTACTGACAGAGCCATAAGAAAATATTGCTTTATTTATCTGATCATATTGGAATATATTTGTTAGGTTTTCAGTAGGTTCAATTAGGTTCACTAGACTATATGCGTCATTTAAAAATTTTTCAATGAACATTCGAACAGTCCGGCCCTCGGCTTGTAGCTAAATTTTTTATTTGGCCCTCCGTCCATTTGACTTTGACACCCCTATCTAACATCTATCACCAACAAACGTATGATGAAATCATCCTCCTGTTCAGTTTTAACTAAACATGAGATCAATTATGTTAACATTTGAAGATGGTTTGTTTTGTTCTGAGTTCACTTTTAGACATGAACTTCAGTTTTTAATCAGTAACTTCTACAAAATAAAAAATATCTCTAGATCTTGTCCAAAACGATATCTTCAGTCATATTTGTTGTAAAGAGTGATGAAGATACTAATTCTGTGTTTCTCTTTGTTCTGTCCTTGCTTCTAATCCACACGGAGCCACAGGCACAACTCACACAAGCACATCCAACCCGACCGTAGCCGACCACACAGTGAAAGGTATATCTACTCTAACTTCCTTTGGGCTGTGTTGTGTTCCAATTGGCACCTTTCTGTCCGTCTATCAGTGATACCGTGTGGACTTATAATCATAAATCATCAACATTGTAAAATAAAGAAAAAAGAAAAAAAAAATTGTAAAAAAAGTTATGTGTTGTAAGTAACCCTATGGCGAGCGTCACACTTCCTACTTCAGGTTGACAGCCACAGAGGGACTGGGGACGGACGTTATTAACCACAACAAGTTGCAACGTCTCTGCAAACTAGTTGAAAAGAGGAAGAGTTTTAGAAGTGCGCATGAAGAGACCATCAAAACATCCATGTAGTTTAATGGTTCGGAAATATTGTCTTATATTTAAGAGGTTTTTAGTAATTGTGGTTTAAATATGTGTAAATATGTAAATTGTGACAGAGTAGAGATTTTTATTAAATACCGTATTGACCCCAATATAAGACGGGTCTTTTTTCCTAGAAAAAAAATCTGAAAAAGAGGGGTCGTCTTTTATAATCGGGGTTTAGACTTTTCGATGTACCGTAATTGCACATGTAATTGCACAACAACAGATCACGCCGAGCAATGAGTGTTCGGAGACACCGCGCGACACTTAAAGTAACTCAAAGTCTTAAAGTAACAGTACATAAAAACAGTTACCTGGAGAGATAGAAATGGAGAGACACAGCGACCAACTTGAAAAAAGTGGCTCAAAAGTAGGGCAAGTTAATAAACAGAAGAGACGAAGTTACGATGCCAATTTTAAGATAATGGTGATAAACGAAGCAGAGACATCAAACACCTGTCATTGCGACGCAGGACAAGCCCAGCGCCTGCCCTCAGACTTCAGAGGGAAGCTACTGTCTTATCAGCGATATGTGATCAAGTTAAGGAAGAAGCACTCATACCCCCTTGATCAGATGGGCAATGCTGATCAAACGCCTGTGTATTTTGACATGCCAATATCTGTCACTGTGCATAGAAGGCAACAAATCAGTGATCTACTGATCTACTGGAAACGAGAAGAGCCGAGTAACGGTCATGTTAACGCGCCTCGCAGATGGCCCCCGTACGTGGGGGATTATCGTAGTGCCCAGGCAAAGGGCTGGATGGAGACGGAGCTTGTGGTGGACTGGCTCAAGGTGGTGTGGGGCAGACGGCGTGGGGGACTCAGAAAGAAGAGGAACATGTTGATTCTGGATGCTTTCCGTGGACACTTGACTGAGCCAGTCAAAACCTAGTCACCTAGTGATCATACCGGGCGGAATGACAAGCCAGCTGCAGGTGTTGGATGTGGTCGTTAACAAACCATTCAAGGTTCATCTGCGCAAGAGATCCACAGAGTGGCTCCTGGCTGCTAATCACGCACTGACACCGTCTGGAAAAATCCAAAAGCCTGCAGTACGTTTGCTCTGTGAGTGGATCTTGCAAGCATGGGCTGACGTTTCCCCAGAAAGCATTAATGGGTTAAGAAATGCTGCGTATCAAATGCCATGGATGGCAGCGAGGATGACGTGATGTGGGAGGAGACGGGGAGCAGACAACGTGAGTGACGATCGCGGGAGTGAGAGGAACAACCAGCGATGTATAAGACGAGCTTCATTGCTCTACTGTTTTATTGCACTACCGTTTTTTTGCACTACTGTTTCATTGCAATCTATCTAGTCTGTTTTGTTTTTGTTTGCCAAGTTAGGCAAATTATAACACAATGTGTGATGTGTGTTATCATTATTTTCCAAAAAAATGATTTTCTTTATAAAAAAATTATTTGGTCTTGAAAAAGAGGGGTCGTCTTATAATCGGGGTCGTCTTATATTCGGGTCAATACGGTATTTTTAAATTCAATATGTAAATGAGCTTTGGTAGCATGAGTCACAGTTGCCATGGGAATGTGTCTTAATAATGTCACAATCTCTGACACTGACACTGATATTTTCGTATTTTGCGTTTTTGGCACACACACACAAACAACTCACCACTCACACGCATCCACCCACTCACACACATTCACCCACACGCATTCACCCACATGCATTCACCCAATCACACGCATTTACCAACTCACACGCATTCACCCACTCAAACGCATTCATCCACTCACACGCATTCACTGTCAGGGTTTGCAGTTCTGCCTCCCCGCGTCCACAGCCCTCGCCCAGGTAGCCACGCCCCCTTGTTAGTTCTTCCCCGCAGCTGCAGCGCATCAGTTATCTCCCCCTCATGTTTTCCTCCTGTCTGATTGGCTGCTCCGGACCCGATTGTTTCCACCTGTTCTGTTACCTTGTGTTTAAATAGTCTGCGTCTTCCTTTGTTCGGGGCCAGTTGGCGCTTGTTTCATGTAAGAGAGCCAGCGTACTTGTTTCACGTGTGAGACTTGTTACTTGTTTCACGTTGGAGAGTTGGTACTTGTTTCATGTTGATGAACAAGCGTCATGTTTCACGTCACGCCACCGGCAGGTTGTTGTGATTAGGGCTTTTGCTTTTGAGCTTTAAGCGTTTCCATCGTCAAGTGATTTTTGTGTTGTACTGCATTTATCAGTAAAGACTCTTTACTTTGATACGTGTGTTATCGAGTCGTGCATTTGGGTTCGTGTCCATAGTTCAGTCCTTGACATTCACCCACTCACACGCATTCACCAACTCACACGCATTCACCCCCGTTACTCTGATATGACTTGGTAGTGTGTTTGCAACTTGACGAACTAACAGTATTCACCCTCAAACGTAGGATGAAATCATCCCACATGGTTCAGCTTTAACTGTAAACATAAGTTCAATTGTTAACATTGTTTTGTTTTGTTTTGAGTTCAATTTTAGACGTGCACCCACTCACACGCATTCACCAACTCACACGCATTCACCAACTCACACGCATTCACCCACTCATTCACATGCTGACAACGGTGTCAACCACTCAAGGGAACAGCCCGCGGGTCCCGTTAGGGTGAGGTCAGGTCAGGAACCTCAACAATTCACTAGGAGCAGCCAGGGATTCAACCACATGACCGCCTCTCTTCCCCCTGAGCCTCACACGCATCCACCCACTCACACACATTCACCCACACGCATTCACCCACATGCATTCACCCAATCACACGCATTTACCAACTCACACGCATTCACCCACTCAAACGCATTCATCCACTCACACGCATTCACTGTCAGGGTTTGCAGTTCTGCCTCCCCGCGTCCACAGCCCTCGCCCAGGTAGCCACGCCCCCTTGTTAGTTCTTCCCCGCAGCTGCATTGCATCAGTTATCTCCCCCTCATGTTTTCCTCCTGTCTAATTGGCTGCTCCGGACCCGATTGTTTCCACCTGTTCTGTTACCTTGTGTTTAAATAGTCTGCGTCTTCCACACGCATTCACCAACTCACACGCATTCACCAACTCACACGCATTCACCCACTCATTCACATGCCGACAACGGTGTCAACCACTCAAGGGAACAGCCCGCGGGTCCCGTTAGGGTCAGGTCAGGTCAGGAACCTCAACACTTCACTAGGAGCAGCCAGGGATTCAACCACATGACCGCCTCTCTTCCCCCTGAGCCTCCGGCGCCGCCCTTGACAGAACTCCTTCACTTAACTGAAACTCCCTCTGTGTTGCAGCTACAGGGCCGTTGGTCCTGGGCGTGGCGGTAGGCACGGCGGTCTTGCTGACCGTTGCCCTGGTTCTCCTCATTTGCTGGTGCAGAAGGAGAGGTGAGAATTGACCCCAGTCTACTGTCTATCTACACACCCGGTATCACCATGGAAACATTCACCCTGGCTTTCTTCTTCCCCAGGAAACAAGACGCCAGAGGACACCACCATTGTGAGTTTCAAAAACTAAACTCAAACTAAGGCAGGTTAAGGGGTTGTGTTCCTTTGTATCGTTGGAAAATAGCATTAAAGACAATCTGGTTTGATGTTAGTAGGGGGCGTTCTATGTTAATAATAATGCTACAACAAGTACACTATATTATATATATTACACTATAGCTTCCAAAAAGAGGTATGCGTGAACCAGTGTTTTCCAGGGTTTGAACTTGGGATTGTCTGATATCAATATGGGGTCAGACGTTACTTACAACCTTTAGATATTTAATGATATATTTGTATTTAAGGAAACAAGAAAAAAATGTTAAGGTTTGAAAAGTGTGATAGAGGTGTTGTCTGGAGGGGGTGGGACATTATCATCCTCCTGACCATCCTTAAGCAATGGGCTACATCCCCTGGGGGCCAGAGAGACAAACACATTTACCAGAAATAAAAAAATAATTTAAAAATTTATATAATTTATTTTGTTTTTTTAAAGAATTATTTTTGAATTAATTGATTAAAGTCAATTAACAGCACCATTTAGAATTTATATTTGAATAATATAATTAATTAAGTACAATCATACAGATACAGAATACAGTTATTGTGATGGATATTGTGTGGATGAAGTCTTACTGTCTAATTTAATGTTTAATCAAATATATAATATTTACCTGAGGCTTCTTGCCTGATGGTTTTAATAGGATTGTCACCTTTCTGTGTGTGTGTGTGTGTGTGTGTGTGTGTGTGTGTGTGTGTGTGTGTGTGTGTGTGTCAAAGTTTGCTGCAGGAAGGCCCTCTGTCATATACTTTGAAAACCCCTGGTTTAAACAATGATGCTCAGCTAATATAAGAATAATAATTCTGAGCTCTAATTGGGGGATCATGAGACCAAAAACAGGCGAGGAGTGACTGGTTACTGTATTGGGTACAGTGTCTGAGCTCCGTCAGCGACGACCAGCCACTCAGAGGTCCAGGAGCAGTTCCTCACGAGGTGAGAATCAGTCATCCTTTCATTTCACACACAAACACAGACTCACAGAGACACACACACACACACATAATTTATTCATTTATACAATTATGACCT
>JANIIK010003296.1:0-11869 GCA_027704905.1 Muraenolepis orangiensis
CTTCCTTCCTTTCCCTCACTCTCCACTTTACTGCTCTTTGCAACGGTTGATGCATTTCTTTTATTACTCCTGCGTTTAGTAGTCTTTTTTTTATTTATCATTGCTGTTGCCACCTCCTCTTCCTCCATCTCAGCAACCTCCACCTGCTCCCCCCATGTTTTCTGCTCCTCTCCTGATTTTCCCATATATGTTTCACTCTCCATATCTTCCTCCTGTGTTTTACTGACTTCACCTGTCTCTACACTTTCTTGTGTATCCCCCTTTTCTTCTGCTTCACACAAAACCACCACCTCATCTTCCTGAACGTAACCACCTACACCCTCACCTTGTGCAACACCACAGTTCACCAAGCCGGACACATCACCAGAAACGCGCTGTATACCCCGCCCTCGCCCGCGCCCGCTCCGCGTCTGAGACGTCACACCGCACGCCACCGCCGACTGCTCAGGAGCAGCGCTGCCGTCAGCAGCAGCGGCCGCCTCCGGAGGGGGGCCCCCCCCCACCGCAGCACCGGCCCGGCCGCCGGCGCGTTAGACGACCCAGCCGGCATCGCGTCATCCGGACCAGGCGGAGCCGGGTCCCCGCGCTTCGGACAGGCACTCACGGTGTGCCCCTCTTCCCCACAACCAAAACACTTCATAACCGATGAAGTTGCAAAAATCACGTAGTCATAATCATCTACTTTAACGTGAAAGCGGAGGTTAAGCTCCGCATTCCGATTGTTCAGTATCATATACACCTGTCTACGGTGAGACACTACGTGTTTCAGTAACTGAGACTTACATCCAGACAGCATCTTTTTCATAGGAGAAACAAGTTTACCATGCCTGGACAGTTCTCTACTGAGGAACTCATCAGTTATGAAGGGGGGAACATTTGACAGTATAATTTTGGTTGCGGGCAGCATCAGCGGCTGCACCTGTACAAACAACTCTCTCACCGTGATGCCCGTCTCGATGACGCAGTTCACCTTCTCCACCTGATCCAGAAAGATCACCACCGCGCTGTTCATCCGCGCCAAGGACTTGATACTTCCGTGTCCGACCTTCTCCCCCACGGCCAGCCCGATCTCCTCCACAGTGCACGCGAAGCCGGCGGAGATCTTAATGCCATGCTTCCGCGTGAGCTTGGCAAAGTCTCCATTTACCATGGCGCCGTCAGACGCCGGCCGGCGAGACGCCGCAGAGAAGCACACACAACACCCCACACACCACCCAAAAGCACGAAAAGTAACGCAAAACAAACTACCACCTATAAACGATGTTAAATTAAACCCATTACACAAGAAATAAACGGTAAATATAACGACAAACGTCTCGCTCCTCTCTCTCTTTCACCCTCCGAAAATCCCAGCATGCACCAGGAAAGAAGAAGAAGAAGAAGAATAGTCGTCGTCGAGGAGTGGTCCAATTGGCCGATTGTTCCCGGCAGTATGTCTGATTAAATGGATGGAAAGGGATAGTATGGAATGAAATAGGCCTAGTTTGGATTGGCACTAGTTGGTCTCCCGCCTCCCCAGCGTTGATTATTGTGCAACTCAAACAGATACACTGAGCGCATATCAATTAGTGGGATGCCGTTTCGCCTTCTCCCATTCTGTGTGTTTTTTTTTGTTGAATTCTGCTCCGAAAAAAGATACTGGAATTGAAATGATGCGCCTGTTGGAAAGCCTCTGATCTTGTTTGCCGCCGTTCACGGATAAGGAAGGAAGCTTTCGAACCTCAGAGCACACAGGAACTTAGATACCCTCTGAAAGGGGTGTATTTCATAAGGACAGCTTTCTTAATGAGGCGAGGGAAACACACTGTTTACCGCTGGCCTGGGTCAACACGCTCACCCCTTTGTTCTATTTCAGCTCAACTTTCTAACATTTACCTCTTATCTCTTTTACCCGGCTCTGCCTCTCCCTCTCTTACTTTTCCACTTCTTATCCTCCGCTTTCCTCCTTGTTTCTTCTCTCCCTGTGCCACTGCTCTCTCTCTCCTCTTATCTGTTCACCGTGCCCACCCCCCCCTCTCTCTCTCTCTCTCTCTCTCTCTCTCTCTCTCTCTCTCTCTCTCTCTCTCTCTCTCTCTCCCTCCCTCTCTCCCCCAGATGAGGTATGGTGGAGGTAGGGACACCGTGGTCCAGTTCATGTTCTACCAGCCTGTCAGATTCCAGTGGAGGGAGACAGACTTCTTCCCCTGCTCGGTCACGTGTGGAGGAGGTGAGGCCGCGCGCATCGGGCAAAACACATCCACGATCAATAAGCGATTTGCATTACGGACGTATGTATACGCCTGTCGAGAAATCAAGACTTTTATTGGGACAGATAAACAGTCGAGCTCACTTTCGTGATCGATGCATTTTGCATGCGTTCTCTCGCAAATCTCTTTTCTAACACCTTCGTCTTACTTAAACCTTGTTTTGTTTGTTCATGCTGTGTCAGCCCATTAGTCACCTGTTTGGAGGAGATCTTCTTGCCCTTGAGAGGGCTGAGCGTTGTACAGTGTGCGAAGCCCTTTGAGACTGTAGCTGTGATTAATGGCGCAATGAACACAATTGAAACCCCCCTTCCCCGCCGCAGGTTACCAACTGAACTCCGCGGAGTGCGTGGACATCCGCTCCAACCAGACGCTGGGGGAGCATCACTGTAACAGCTACCCAGAGAACACCAAGCCCGTCCCCAAGCTGAAGGAGTGCGGCATGGAGCCCTGCCCGGAGAGGTATACTCCCCCCTGCTAGGGTGTTCACCCCTTAAGCCCAGAGCACATGGTATGCACACATCTCGGTTTATGGTTCTAGCGAGACCCAAAAAAATAAATAATGGAATCGTATTGTTTTTACGGAGCAAAGCGCACAGGAGTGTGAATGTTTCTCCTGGAGCGAGAGGAGACGTAAGACACAATAACAAACAGAGCGGATCAAGCGAAAGGTAAATATGGGAGTAGTATTTCTCCGTGGGGATCCTTTCCGTAATGTTGTCAAACACACTCATAACAGTCTGAGCCTGTCAGTGACATAAACAGGCCTTTTTAGAGGACACATTGACGGCTGCAATTACCCCATAACGGCTTACAATGCAGATATTTGGCGGCTGCGTTCCCATTCAATACACTGGAACCAATTAAAAAGACTGGTGTCTGCATTAGTGAGTTAGACCCAGAATGACGGGAAAATTGGATCCAGGTTGAAAAAAAACCCAGAAGTTACCCTTAAACCTACAAACAACAGCCAACAAAAAGTGATAGTTTAAAAAAATGTGTCAGTCAGCTGTGACCTAAATCTATTTATGTAAATAGAATGTAAATAGTATGTCGATAACACATGATGGAATTGACATGCCCAGCTCATGTTGCTTGTTGTATGGATTCAGTGAGGAGAGGCCGATTGGCTGCCAAGTTTGATGTTTTTGGATTGTCCCGTTTCACGGTGGTTTATGAGGAGCAAGTGCAAGGCACAGCATATAGCATATAGCATATAGCACAAGGAGGGTTTATTTTCCTTGTCTCCAGGAGAAACTCATCTTTGATCATCAGAGTTTCTCAACTCAGCAGTCTTTCACTTCTCCTCCTCCCTGCCACTTCTCCTGAGCCCTCCCCTGATCAATAACGGGGGTTGAACCACTTCTCCTGAGCCCTCCTCCCCTGATCAATAACGGGGGTTGAACCACTTCTCCTGAGCCCTCCTCCCCTGATCAATAACGGGGGGTTGAATCAATAGAGTCTTCATTGGCTGGGCTTTTGGCTTTTGGAAAAAGAGCTCAATTCCACTTTCCCATTTGAGCCTTTAGAAGAAAAACAGAAAGAAGAAGTCGTATCTGGGCTGTGTTTTAATGTCTGAACTGAAAGGTCCCAAAGACGCCCCATCAGCAGTTTGACAAAAAGTGCAATCCAAAGACCTTTGGTCTCTCTGTCACTGGCCATTAGGATACTAATGTGTCATAGAGTTGCACAGTGCTATTCCTCCTTCACAGAGTCAGTTTGAAGGTAGAAACTTGATGGAGACTTGGAGCTTGTATGGAAGAAAGCGGGATGATGGGGCTTTGTAGGGTGGATGGGAAATGTGACATGAAAAACCCCTTAACTTGCAGGATGCTGGAATGAGATTTGTAGGCGAGTGTAACAGGATTGGATAAAGGTGTTGAATTAGGTTGCTTTGCATTGGAGAGTACATATTTACTTCCTGGCTTTTTACATGTTTGCTTTTTTTGTTTGAAATGGGATTTTCTTTCAGTCCTTCATTCAATCATTAAGTTCACGTTGTTATGTGTATTACGTTGTATGTAAGTATTATGAAATAAATCCGAAAAAAAAGCGAATGAATAAGAATCAAACTTCTTCTCAATTTGAAGTCTAGTCAACACAACTCTGTGTTTTCACTATGCTGCTTTTCTGCTTTTGAACTGTTTTCAATTTAATTGAATAGAGGCCATCTTGAGCCGGATTACATTTGTGGTCCAATGTTGCCCAGTTATAGCTTTTATTATTGAATGTTGAGAGTGAATATTTATAATTGGGATTTTGAAACCACCCATTATTTTGGTTTGAGTTGCTCTTGAAACTAATACTTACTAATACATACTCTCTCTCTCTCTCTCTCTCTCTCTCTCTCTCTCTCTCTCTAGTGACGGATTTAAGGAGGTCCTGCCATACGACCATTTCCAACCCCTTCCTCGGTGAGTCACTGAGGGAGAGAGAGAGAGAGAGAGAGAGAGCAGGAACGCCGGGCTCCACCAGACATAACATCGTCTTGGAGGCTGCATTATGCGTCTCTCGCCACGTCCCAAACTCCCTCTCCCTCTCCCCCGTCGAGACCGACCTCATCAGATGTAGACGGACAAATCTTACATCAGCAGCCCCCGGCTCTATCCTTTGGAAAAAAGTTTGAGAGCTTTTGCGCTAGCGCAAATGAGCTCAGTGAAATTGAATCAGGGTCGTCCCCCCGCCTCCCTTTCTCCCGTTGCTTTTGACCTATTCTCAGCAGCCTCGCACGGCGGGTTCAGCCGCGGGCGTGAGCAGGAAGGTGAGCGGGAAGGTGACCCACTGGCACACCAAGCGCTGTGACGGAAAATCGCCAACTGTCACAGAGTGACACAGGGAGCGGACCGTTTCTATGTAAAGACATGTCTATGTAGCCCTGCTTTTTTTAGTGTGGTGCTGAAAGCTGGTGGATTTATATTTCATACGGTGTCTGGATTCAATTTCCCCACAGAGCACCTTAATTGAGCACAAAAGTACAAAGGTTATAAAAACAAAAGAAGAAAAAAGGGGACATACGAGTGACGAGTGAAATATCCCCGTGGAGAAGGGACTTCACATCTGATGTCACACTGTTTCATGTGAATCCAGCTGTACCCTTATTACAACCTGTGTGCTACGGTTTCGAGAGTGACCTACTAACTACCGCTAACAATCCACTGCTTTACTATTTACTACTAGAGTCATTTCAAACACACCTTGATGCAAAGTTACTTTTACAGTGAATGTGTATTGGGGAGAGAGACACCGGTATCATTATTGAGCCAGTAGGGACGAGGCGTCAGGTTGAGGACCGCGGGCGGTGAACTCTAAAGCCTCTCGATTGCGGGGTCCAACTCCCTAACCGCTAAACTATCCCGTCTCCAGTCACCCAACACGTCTTAACCCGCGTCTACGCGGTTAATTTCCACACATTCATTATACAGTTAAAAGTCCAGTTGAACTCACAAACGCCACGTTTCCGTGTTTTTGCTGCCGCCGCCCTCTGAACTGTGATTGTACTTTGCTTCAGCGGGTACCTCTGGGTTCTGCTAATGAGCAAAGAGCCAGATGGTGGAGGACTCACAATACTGAGGGGAGGACTTTCTCTTCTCTTAGACCTTTCTCTGCTTTTTCTGTCCTGCCTCTCATATGCTCCTGGTAAAAACAAAATCAGAAACAGAACATTTTCTATTATATTGTGTAAGGTCATTTTGTTGCAAGTCCCAGATCGGTCCCCATGAGTAAGACATATGTTTTATGTGTGTGTGTGTGCCCACATACACACACACACATTTTTAATTACATTTTTACTTAAAATGTGTGCTTGTAATACTACTATTCTATTATGGCACCCATTGCACTCCTGAACCATCCCTTGAAAGAGGGATCCCCCACTCCTCGTTCCTTGATAATTAAGGCAGATTTATGCTCCTCTTTGGGTGGGAGGGGGGGGGCTAGGGTTGGGAGCCGGGGGGGGGGGGGGGGGTTTGTCATAAAAGTTGGCCTGTGAAGCCCTTTGAGACTGTAACTGATTAAAGTATAAGTGAATCCCCTGTTTCAGGTCGATTCTAACACTATGACATTAAAATAATGGGTTTTTAGACCGAGAGTTCTAGGAAGGTGGAGGGACGTGCTATTCCCATGGTTACGGCCCTCGGCAACTTGTGATACTTTTTAAAGCTAGTACTGTAGTTGTGTATGAGCGTTATAATGAGGGCTGTTGTATATGAAGGCGTTGTGCTATATAAGTGTCCTAGAAGCTTCCCATACCCTCTCTGGTACGCTGCCCAGACGGAGCTTCACACATCCCCGGACACCTCGCCGTCGGTGTCCATTCGTCGTGCACTTCGACGCCACGAAAACAACTGGAGTTCTTCTTCTTGAGTTGACTTGAGTTCTTCTTCTTGAGTTGACTTGAGTTCTTCTTCTTGAGTTGACTTGAGTTCTTCTTCTTGAGTTGACTTGAGTTCTTCTTCTTGAGTTGACTTGAGTTCTTCTTCTTGAGTTGACTTGAGTTCTTCTTCTTGAGTTGACTTGAGTTCTTCTTCTTGAGTTGACTGGAGTTCTTCTTCTTGAGTTGACTTGAGTTCTTCTTCTTGAGTTGACTTGAGTTCGGGGCAGAGTAGAAAGTTCAATAACTAGTTGGCGGAGACTGGCTTTCTCTACGGTCTTAATAACCTCCGCCATCGAAGATGGACCGGAGGTTTTGTTTGTTATGTTATGGTTTCACTGTCTGTCTGTGTGTCTGTTTGTTTGTTTGTTTGTTTATCAGCAAGATAACTTGCTAAAGTTTTGTACGGTTTTGTACCGAATCTAAGAAGCAAAACTTGGTGGTTAAATAACATAGGGGAGTTTTTTATTTTTTTCATGTTGCCATTCAGGGCTTCCGTTTATCACATTTTAAACTAAATATATATAAAATAATAATTGTGGGTTTCCCCCCAAACCATAAAGCTGGGAGCAGGGCCCGTGGACCAGCTGCTCGGTGTCGTGCGGCGAGGCGGCCGGCGGGCAGCAGGAGCGCAGCGTGGCGTGCGTGGAGGACGACGCCCACGGACAGTTCTCGCCCGCGGACGAGTGGAAGTGCGCCCACTCGCCCCGGCCCGGCTCCCGGCAGATGTGCAACGCCTTCCCCTGCCCCCAGTGGGCGGCCATGGAGTGGTCCCAGGTCAGCTTCATGCTTCAGGTTCAGTTCCCCCTGGCGGGAAAACCCTGTGGTTTGTTACAGGGGGGAGTCCAGAACCACCGGTTTCAACTGTTATTTGTTTATTGGTGAACCAAAGTTGACTCAAAACTATATAATATACGTAAATATAATGTATATTATATAGTTTTTATATATTTTGAGATATATATATATTACGTATATTATATAGTTTTGATATATTTTGATATATGTATATATGTGTATATATATATATATATATATATATATATATATATATATACACATATTACGTATATTATATAGTTTTGAGTCCACATATTTCTTTAAATTATTAAAAATGTGTTGTTTTTATTATTATTAGCAATGAAATTTAAAAAATATGTTTGTATTTATTTATTTTAATTATTAATAATGTGTTGCTTTTTATTTTGAGTCATCATGACTAACATGTTTTTATAACATGCTTCACTTCTGAAGGTTATATATGTTGTGGATATATTGTATTTGATCTGAGAGGCCTTCAATGTCAAGTTCAAAACCATTTAAACGACAAAGTAGCAGGGTTGTGTGCATTCATTTGAACAACACACACACACACACACACACACACACACACAGAGACAGACAGACAGACAGACAGACAGACAGACAGACAGACAGACAGACAGACAGACACACACACACACACGTGTCTTTAATTGAACCGCCCCATAATGCATAGCGTGGTCAGTTCCGCGAGGCGGGCTAACGAGCGGCGTTGTCACGTTGTCACATGTCAGTGTACGGTGACCTGCGGGCACGGTCTGCGGTACCGGGTGGTTCTGTGTCTGGACCACCGGGGGCAGCATATCGGGGGCTGCCCACCGCCCCTCAAGCCCCACGTCAAGGAGGACTGCCTGGTGCCCGTGGCGTGCCACAAGCCCAGAGGTAAGAGGCCTGAGGGTGGAGGTGGGTGGTGGGTGGGGGGGTCTTTCCTGGGTCTTTCCTTGGTCTTTGGCTGGGTACTTCCATGGCTGTTTACAGTACAACAAAATTGTACAACAAAGTACAACAAAATTGTGTAGCAATCTACATGATCACTCTTTAACACAATAGCAATTGAAAAAAAATATATATATATATGATTTTAAAAGTAAACAAAATAAACAGATTTAAACAGCTAAACATGAGTAAAAAATAACAATTATAAAATAATTATATATATTTGCTGTAGCCTATGAGACATATAAAGTATAAAGTGTACACCGTACAGTACAGTTTATAGGGTTGAAATACTGTATTGCATGTAGTCATTCAGCAGGCGCCATATATGCATGTACTGTATATTTATTTCTAATTGGCAGTTTGATGTATACATTTCTGGAACCAACCATACGTATTTCACTGTAATGGACATGCAGTTGTAGGTTATAATTCATGTGCAGCTTTAATAATGTTGAGCGTCCATAACCCAACCCTTGTTTGCTACACGTGGGTTGTGAATGCTTTGGTGTGTGTGTGTGTGTGTGTGTGTGTGCGCACAAACATGTTTCTATGTGTGTGTGTGTGTGTTTTTCTCCTCTAAAGCCCTCAATCACCAACGTCATCATTAAAACACCTAACTTATGTACTGTGACTGGCGCCTGCTGGAATGTGTGTAAGACATGTGTAATACGACCACATTCACACACATTCACACACATTCGCACACTAAAATGCATAAACATACAAACACATAAATACTGTAAATGGCCATATGATACAACAACATGGGCAAAACAGTTAGGTACACACACACACACAACATAGACAACATAACAATCCATACATGCACTCTCTCTCTTGATCTCTCTCTTTCTCTCTTTCTTTATATTTTTTTCTTCTCTCTCTCTCTCTCTCTCTCTCTCTCTCTCTCTCTCTCTCTCTCTCTCTCTCTCTCTCTCTCTCTCTCTCTCTCTCTCTCTCTCTCTCTCTCTCTCTCTCTCTCTCTCTCTCTCTCTCTCCCAGCGAGTGGTAGCTTTGTCTGCGTCGCCGCTAGCTGTGATAATAAGCTGGGGGCTTTTGTTAGCGGCATGGTGCATGAATATTACTTTGACAGAGATTCATGGCAGTTTATAACGGCCATGTTTGATGTAGGTCTGGATCCCGGCCTCATATTTCAGCCGGAGACAGGACTGCAGCTACATCCTCAGCACACAGTCGGCGGCATTATTAGGCCTGTTGATTGTGTGCTCCTCATGACTTTAAGTGGTATGGAACCTCTGTCTATTTTTCGACCCACTTTCCCGAAGTCACGCTATGAATGTGATGGAGGCTGACTGTGAGGTAATAATGTAAGCTCAGCAGTGGCGGAGCTGAGTTGATTGCAGGTTCCCCACGACTCCAACACACTTGAGGGCAGGATATCAACAGGCTACCTGTAGGCTTCCTTTAGAGAGACGCCTTAACCCCTGCCTGCTCCCTAATGACCTGTATGCCCAGATTCACTGTTCAAATTCACGACTTTGCTCAATGACTAAATTGTAATAGGCCGTCGTTAAGTTAAAGGAGTATTTCTCCACTAGAAAGTAGGCATTTTCTTTCTAAAACTGTGCTGTCTATGTAGTAGAAATGGGCAACACAATGTTTTAATTGGTGCTTCATGACCAGAGAACAACAGTTGGACAACAGCCCTAGAGAACTGGTTTACACTTTAACAGTTCAAGTCATTAACACTTTAACAATCTTGTTTTTAAGGCTGTAGATAGTGGGTTTATTGGTGTTCTGCCTGACGAGAGCAGGCTGCGGTGTGTGAATAAAGGGTCACACGACACAGTAGTGTGAGTGTTAGTCGTGGTTCAGGTTGGGACGAGGGTTAACCCGTCTGTCTCTCCCCCACAGAGACGCTCCCAGTGGAGGCCAAGGTGCCCTGGTTAAAACAAGCCCAGGAGCTGGAGGAGCATCGCACAGCCACCGAGGACCCCACGTATGTACACACACACACACACACACATACACATACATACATACATACATACATACATGCAGGCGCACACACACACACACACACACACACACTTCCTCCCAATGTCCAATCCCCACTGAGTTGTATATGTGTGTGTGCCCGCCTAGCTTGGGTATCAGGAAAACGCGGTCTATGCTGACAGGAAGCAGGGTATTGTGTGCAGAATAATGAGCCAGTGCTTGAGCAGAGGACCTCCTACCAGGGAGACATGAGCGGGGTCACTGTGGTTCACCACGGGGCTCCACGCAGGGCTCTGATCTTCTGCCTAAAGCCATCCGGAGTTCACAGAGGGCCGTGAACTCTGCGTTGTGCTGTGGTGCATGACTTTGTGAGTGTGTGTGTGAGTGCACATTTGTTTGTGTGTGTGTGTGTGAGCGAGCGATGATTTGGGTTAGCTAAGCTTTGTCTCATTCTCCAATCACACTCAAAACACACACACTCCACTGCTCCACTGCGTGTGTGTTTGCGTTGGTGGGTGTGTGTACTTGCATTCACATTTGTCAACTTGTGGTGTGTGTGTGTGTGTGTGTGTGTGTGTGTGTGTGTGTGTGTGTGTGTGTGTGTGTGTGTGTGTGTGTGTGTGTGTGTGTGTGTGTGTGTGTGTGTGTGTGTGTGTGTGTGTGTGTGTGTGTGTGTGTGTGTGTGTGTGTGTGTGTGTGTGTGTGTGTGTGTGTGTGTGTGTGTGTGTGTGTGTGTGTGTGTGTGTGTGTGTGTGTGTGAAGTGAAGTGAATGTGCAGGGTATTCATTCGACTCTCGTGTTGCTGGCGTTGTTTTGCAAGACACAGGACACATTAAATAATGTTGTTTTAAAATAATGTTTTGGCACAATCTTTCACTTTCCTGCTGTGTGTGTTTATTACGAGTGCAGAAACAGAAACGGAATATTGTTTTTTGAATTTGTGTCTGTCCTCTTTGTGTGTGTGTGTGTGTGTGTGTGTGTGTGCTTATGTAACAGAGGTCAGCCGGTAATGCTGCTGTGCAGTGAAGTAAACCTCACTCCTCACTCCACACCTAAAAGACGTTCTAGCCATGAGGCTTGGGCCTGTGGGGTTTAGCTTCCCTTGTTAAGAGAGTCCGCCTCTCATGCAATCGGGGGGTCGTGAGTTGGAACCCAGTGTGGGACACTCACTGCTACTACTCATGCCCACATATTGAATAGAGAGAGATAGAAAATGATTGGCTATATATCTTGCACACATACTGTACCACCGCACGATATTCATTCAATCGCTATGTTGCCGGTCGCTGTGTCTGCTCAGAGTGGTGTACTGCAGTCTCTAAATCCCTGTACTCCTGAGGGCCATTTATATATACTGTATATACATATATAGAAATATTTCAGGAGATTAATAATACAGTAGACTCAATATTATTTCAGAACTCTACGGAGAATCATAACGAAAACTAAGAGGCGATTGGGGAGTTTAGCATTAGCTTAGCAACCTCTTTTTTTGCCACAGGACAGAAATAAAAGGAAGATCAAAACAATAAAACAT
>JANIIK010003297.1:0-2500 GCA_027704905.1 Muraenolepis orangiensis
AACACATCTTGGAGAGGAGGATGACCTGAATCTAGGGCTTTACGAGTGGAGGCGTGTCTCCAGATAACATAACAGCCTCAACCATCCACTTCCTGATGAACTTTGGAACTCTTTGGTGACTCATTTTGTGATCCAGCCAGATACCAAGATAGTGTCAGTGACAGTTCACCGTTGACCTCTGAACCCTGACTGGTGCTGACATAACACACCATCTTTTGAGAGGTGAGCTGATTATTAACTAAGGCCTCCAGGATTTGAGCAAGAAGGGACAATGTGGAAATTGGCCGATAGTTATTGAGATCATTTTTATAACTCCTTTATCTATATTTGACAGGACTATATTCTAAGTAACTTATTTCCAGACTAAAGGATCAGAAGAGATTGCTTGAAGTCCTTCCTGAACCAGAGAGTGAATGAAGGCCTGTAGAGTGAACTGAGAGGTCTGGTTTAAGGAGGGATTATGAGCCAATGGTTCACCACTCAGAGCCCATCCTGTGTACCTCATAGCAAACACATTTATGGCAGGAGCAAAGTGCGTGTCCAAAGCTAATATCTGGTATCTTATTTATGAAGCAGTCATTAAGCGTAACAGGAGAAGGAACAGATATAGTGGACTTGTTATAGTTTACCTTCACTGCATTCCAGAATGTTAACAGATTTGTAGAACAGCTAGAGTTTCATTCAACGTCATAATTGGCCTTAGCTTTACTCAAGGAGGATTTAAATGTATTACTGAGTTATTTCAGACTGTTTAAAGTGTTAACATTTATCTTAATATCAATCCTAGAGCTTGATGTTCATTTTAAGTGTTTACATTTAATTTAGTATCAATCCTAGACATTGATGTTAATTTAATGTGTTTACATTTAATTTACTAGAGATTTACTAATTTACTAGAGCTTAGAGTGTCTTTCCAGTCTTACGGAGGCCAGCGGTCACTAAAGCCAAGCACTAAACTCCAGAGTCATTGTGTCCTTCCTATTGGACAGAATGGCTCATCAATCAGCTGTGACAGATGGAGATGGTCTCACATCTCCTCTAAACCATGTGCATCGTTCATCCACCAACTGGAGGGAAAGTCACCAAGAACCAGCGTGGCTGAGTTATTGTACGCAGTACGGAAGTCTGCTAGTTTATGAATTGAACTAGAGACAGCTGAGGGTGGTCTGTATACACTCATCACGGGAATGTATTATTACCAAGTTAACTTTCAGAGCAATTAACTTTAACAAATTGGGTACTGTGACATCAGTGAAAAAAAAATTGCTAATGTTTTTCTATATTTGGGCCTTACAGGGTTAAACAGTAATAGATGACCATATCCAGCGTCACGTAGGAAACCTCAGAGTTATGTTCAAGACCCGTTTCAGTCCACCAGGATATCAGGGTCAGTCTGTGATACACCACTTCTCAGGTCATTAAAGGTTTGATTCTTAATAGACTTGTGATGTTTAAATGCATCGGCCCTGGATGTTAAAGCATGACGGTTAAGTGAGACTTCAGAGTCATGGAAGGCCTACATAGAAACATAGAGCTTATTTGGGGTTTAGGAGTTATGAATATTACGTGACATTAATATATCTTCAGTTATAATAACTTGTAGAGAGGTCCGCCTACTCCTAAAGGCACATGACGCTGCTTTTAGGTCAGGCGATGCACTGGCCTACTGTTTAGCCAGGGCTAATCTGAAAAAGGGCATCAAGCAGGCCAAGCTCAAACACAAGCGAAGGGTTGAAGACCACTTCAACAACCCCGATCCCCGACACATGTGGCAGGACATCCAGGCCATCACGGATTATAAACCCTCCAACAACTCAACCCCCAACCACCGACCACCAGCCCCTCCCCCTCTCCCCCTCTCCCCCACAGACCACCAGCCCCTCCCCCTCTCCCCCACAGACCACCAGCCCCTCCCCCTCTCCCCCACAGACGTGCGTGCGGCACTGAGCAGAACAAATGCTCATAAGGCAGCTGGTCCTGATGGCGCCCCCGGTGGCGTGCTCAGGAACTGCGCTGAGCAGCTGACCGAGGTCCTTACTGACATGTTCAACTTGTCACTAGCTCAGGCAGTTGTCCCCTGTGCTTTAAAACCACCTCCATTGTGCCAGCTCCAAAACCCTCCTCTGCAGCGAGCCTCACTGACTTCCACCCTGTTGCCCTCACCCCCATCATCATGAAGTGCTTCTAGAGGCTGGTCCTGGCTCTCCTCAAATCTGGCCTCTCACCCTCACTGGATAAACACCAATCTGTCTACCGTGAGAACAGGAGCACGGAGGACGCCATCTCCTCAGCCCTTCACTCCTCTCTCTCCCACCTGGATGAGAGCAACTCCCAGGTGAGAAGGCTGTTCATAGACTTCAGCTCAGCATTCAACACATCATCCCCTCCAAACTCATCTTCAAACTTGGTGACCTCATGAAAACCAAGAACCTTGACATCAACCCCTCAGTTTGTAACTGGTTACTAGACTTCCTAACCAACAGACCCCAGTCAGTCAGGT
>JANIIK010003297.1:7500-11865 GCA_027704905.1 Muraenolepis orangiensis
GCAGTTGATTATTGTTATCCGGACCTCTGCAATTGATTCTTATCCATCCGAGTAGAAATTATTCTACAATACTATTAGTATATTATATATATATAGTATATTATATATATAGTATATTAGTATAGCCCTTAGTCAGAGTTACAGGGTGGCTTTACATCTGATGATGAAACCAGAATCACATCTGGTTCTCCTTCCAGTCCGTTTGGTCACTTATTGGATAGAGAGAAATGGGGCTTTGATTTAGTCAATGTATATACTCTTTAGTGTATTGTTATGATGGTTATTATGAATATTATTGATGGTTGTTGGTTATCGTTTCCCCCTCTCTGTGTTAAGGTTATTTTTCGGCTTCGTCCCAAGCAGCAAAACAGGTTATTTGAAGCCAAACCAGGTTTGACTTGGGTTGTATTTTGGTGTTCAACAAACGCTCATCAAACCGGTTTCTGGACCCCAACAGAAGGAACTCTAAAAGTAACGTTTGTTAAACGTTCTAATCGGGTGTTGAACGCAACGTTTAAAAACCAACGCATCTGACATCGATTCTGAATCGGTGTCAACTTATACCAACTGTTACCAACCAGAACACAATGTGAATGACACGGTCTAAACAGGTGTGAAACCCACCGTTCAATAAGGATCGTATCGGAGACCTATTTCACACGTTTAACGGAGGTGCTGGTGTGGGGTCATTTAACACCCAATAGCGACGTGTTGGAAACGTTTCATAAACCTGTTTCCTCCACATGTGGACAGATGCTTAAGCAATGGCATGATGTCTAATGGACAGCACCAGGTCCATCTGGTGAGTTCTGATGAACAGATCACAGATGAACACTCTTGTTGGTGCAGATAGAATAGAACTAGAGGTGATCACACTGGGCTGTTGCAAAGGGCTTGGTGACTAAGGAGCATTTGGTTAGAAATGTTCTTTTAGAGTCTAAAGTTATTGTAGCTACCCAGTATAGACCTAGCTACACCGAGCTGACCGTGAAATAAGACATTCATCCATACAGCACTTTAGATAAGATACATATTTACATCTGGACTGTTTGTTTTGGTAGTATTTAGTGTTTAGATAGTTAACGTTAGTTTTATAAGTCAGATAGATATTTAGTTGTATATCTATTGTAGATATTGTATAGTTGTATATATTGTGGGAGTGAGTATTAACGAATGACTGACATGATGTATGTGTCTTTTTGTAAATCCATTTCCAAGCTATGACACATCATGTTCACCTCACTTGATTATGGAACACAACGTCATGAACACCAATCCAACATCATACTTTAATAACACTTCAAAAAAGGATTTAAAGGAAACAATCCCATGTGATTAATAATGCTTCAAAGAATCAAAGGAAACAACATGAACATGTGATATTTAGCTGGTCAGACCATGAAAGAACATCCAATGCATGACTCCCTTTCAGCTCTGAGAACACATCTTCATCTCCACCACAAACATCATATTGAATACAACAGTCTTCTAGAACGTGTTAAAGAGAAAGTTCAACCATTTAAAACATCATATTGAATACAACAGTCTTCTAGAACGTGTTAAAGAGAAAGTTCAACCATTTAAAACATCATATTGAATACAACAGTCTTCTAGAACGTGTTAAAGAGAAAGTTCAACCATTTAAAACATCATATTGCATGAAGCAGTTTTTGCGAACCTTTTAAAAAGAAAAGTTCATGAATTTTTAGCGATCAAAATGAATAACAGTCAAAAGTTGAACAGTCTTTAAATCCCTGGGGTCCATCCGTGACCCAGTGGTAGGACCCATGGTGGTAGATCACCTCCTCTGACCCCTGACCTCTGGAACTGCTCTCTGGCCATTTGGGGCCTTAAGGGAGAAACCCCCCCTCACCCCCCTGTGTGTGTGTGTCTGTATAGTGTATACTATGTGTGTGTGTGTGTGTGTGCGTGTGTGTGTGTGTATAGTGTACACTATGTGTGTGTGTGTGTGTATAGTGTATACTATGTGTGTGTGTGTATAGTGTATACAATGTGTGTGTGTGTGTATAGTGTATACAATGTGTGTGTGTGTGTATAGTGTATACTATGTGTGTGTGTGTATAGTGTATACTATGTGTGTGTGTGTGTATAGTGTATACAATGTGTGTGTGTGTGTATAGTGTATACATGTGTGTGTGTGTGTATAGTGTATACTATGTGTGTGTGTGTGTATAGTGTATACTATGTGTGTGTGTGTATAGTGTATACTATGTGTGTGTGTGTATAGTGTATACTATGTGTGTGTGTGTATAGTGTATACTATGTGTGTGTGTGTATAGTGTATACTATGTGTGTGTGTGTATAGTGTATACTATGTGTGTGTGTCAGGGTTCCCGTTAGCCGGTTTTTAGCGGGTAAAAAAAAAAAAATAAAAAATAAAAAAAAGACAAACAAAAACAAAAAGGCTGTGACTGTTGTGGCGGTGTGTGTGTGTGTGTGTGTGTGTGTGTGTGTGTGTGTGTGTGTGTGTGTGTGTGTGTGTGTGTGTGTGTGTGTGTGTGTGTGTGTGTGTGTGTGTGTGTGTGTGTGTGTGTGTGTGTGTGTGTGTGTGTGTGTGTGTGTGTGTGTGTGTGTGTGTGTGTTGCTACAACGGACACAGAGACACTGAGGCACCATAACCCCATAACCCAAAGCCAGGGAGGAGGTCCTCCTGGGTGAATGTGGACTGGATGGTGTGGATGAGTGTCAGTGTGTCTGAGGACCCTCCTCCATCTGGGGACACTCTGTAGAAGGAGAGAGAGCCAGCAGGTCGGTCCACATACACTCCTACTCTGTTAGAGGGGGGGAGATCTATGACTGTTCTACTACCGTTGTACCAGACAGAGTAACCATCATCATAACAATCAAGACTCCAGGACTTGTTGTTGAATCCAAGCCTGCTGTCATGACCCCTCCTCTCCTAGTGATTCCTCTGTATGTCACTCCTATATCAACACCTCCTTTCCTCTCCACCTCCCAGTAACAGCGGTCAGTCAGACCCTCTCTACACAACACCTGGGACCAGGAGTCAAATCTCTCTGGGTGATCAGGATACTCCTCCTCCTCTCTAACCCTCGTCACCTTCCTGTTGTCCTCAGACAGAGAGAGTCCTCTCCGGGCTGTGTTTGGGTCCAGTGTGAGTTCACACGCATCTGATGGAGAACAAGACATGATTAGTCTGCTGAACTGTTGTTGTTGTTCCTAGAAACTGAGGCCAGACTGTAGTTTGTGTTCTCCTGATGTTCTCAGTCCCTCAGCGTCACCACATGGGCTCTGTGTGTGTCATCAATATATTTCGGCGCCGACGCGAGTGTCTGCCTTTCCAGTAGCTCCGTCTTTGTAGTGTTCGTGTTAACTCGTATTTTTCTTTTAACTTTGCTAACTTTTTAAAACTTTTTCTATTGCCCTTTCTGTGTGAATCTCTTTCTATCCTATGGATACGGCTGTTCTAGAAGTTAAAGGAAACCTTGTTGATTCAAGGGAGCAGCTGATCTCTGAGCAACGGGGCAGGCAATGTTTACCTTCTACCGGCGGAGCTGAGGAGGGTCTATCAGGCTGCAGAGCGGGCGCTAAGCTCAAGGCTAGGCGTATTGCTAAGCTCAAGGCTAGGCGTATTGCTAAGCTCAAGGCTAGGCGTATTGCTAAGCTCAAGGCTAGGCGTATTGCTAAGCTCAAGGCTAGGCGTATTGCTAAGCTCAAGGCTAGGCGTATTGCTAAGCTCAAGGCTAGGCGTATTGCTAAGCTCAAGGCTAGGCGTATTGCTAAGCTCAAGGCTAGGCGTATTGCTAAGCTCAAGGCTAGGCGTATTGCTAAGCTCAAGGCTAGGCGTATTGCTAAGCTCAAGGCTAGGCGTATTGCTAAGCGGTGGCGATTCAAGCCCTCTATTCCGTCGGTAGTGATGGGAAACGTGAACTCCATAACCAACAAAACAGATGAGCTGGCTGCCCTGGTGAGGAATCAGAAGACGTACAGGGAGTGCAGCCTAATGTGTTTCACGGAGACGTGGCTAACCGGCAACACCCCGGACGCTAATGTGGATGTACCTGGTTTCACTACGGTGAGAGCAGGGATGCTAAGCTCAGTGGTAAGCACAAGGGTGGGGGACTTGCACTCTTCATTAACATCAGATGGTGCAACCCAGGGCATGTAACTGTGAAGGAGACGATCTGCAGATGTCCAAAACCAGAAGGAGTCCAGCGTTCGTTTGGACGGACCAGGAGCTGCCCTGCACGCAAGGAGTTGATTGAACAGCGCTCGGACAAGGAGCCTGTTTGAAGTCTTTTGCGAAGTCTTGTGTGTGTCTATTAAGGTTTTGGTTGTAACCATGTGATGATATTAACTGTGGGTTTTGTTGTTAAGTGGTTT
>JANIIK010003298.1:0-11864 GCA_027704905.1 Muraenolepis orangiensis
TGGCCCCGCCCACATTCCCCACGGCAACGTGCATAAAAGGCTGCACCGAGCGGCCCTCACCCTCCACCTCCCACACACCGGACTCAAGAAGATGTGACGTGTAAACACCACATCCCCAGTAACAAAAAAGGAATAAGGCGAGTCTAAACTATTAGACTGACGCCTGAATTTCTCAATAGAAAAAGGGCGTTGCCAAGTAGCAATTTTCCTCCTACGTCCGCCTCAACAGGGCGGGAAAGATATCATAAGCAGCCAATCAGCGCCGAGCAACAAGGCTCCTCCTACGTCCGCACTCAACGAGTGAGGAGGAGGAAGAAAAAGAGAGAGCCGACCAATCAAATGCCTGCCGGCGCACGGTAATTATTCAACTAGTGTGACAAGCCGGCCGGCAACATAGTCGCGAGTAGACTATAAGCCAACCACGCACATCATATCGCACGCAACATGTCTATCAACGCAACGCTTACGAACAGTGCCCAGTGACCGATAGAGCCCCTGGTCATGTCCAGCATGTTAAGCGGACAAAGGGGCCGGGGATGACCATGACCATGACGCGCAAATGTCTTCCACCAAGCCCTTCTCCAGCAAGGATTGTAAGAAGCTTGGCACGCTTGCGACATCACAGCGAGATGGGACCACTCGATTGGGATCGCACCACTTAGAGAAAGTGGTGCTCTCTTTGTCCAGAGAGTCGTGATTGCCGTGCGGTTCCTCGACGTCGGAGACAGTGAATTCGAGATAAAAATAAAGGGATGCGTGGTGAGTCCCTAGCCCGCTCATAGAACAAGCGGGGACGCCACCTGACGGCGGGCCAAAGCCCAGCTGTGCTACGCCGACTAGTCATCGCCCTATAGCCATAGGCCTGAGGGGAGGAGAGTGGCGAGACACAATATCCACCTGGGATTGTTGGTCTAAAAGAAAGGCATTGAGACAACTCGGTGAGTTGCGATCGCCATGCGGTTCCTCGACAACGGTGACAGTGTCTACGTCTCTCTCGTCGCCGTCGTCTTCACTGGCACAAGATGTTTCACCGGCGAGGATATCGACGGCGTCGTTTAAACCGACCACCGGTGCGAAGAACCCCTCGAAGACTTAATCTTCGGTCAAACGAACAGCACGGGAGACAACTCCTGGCGTCCCTTACGGCGGCTTTGGCGTGCCCTAGGCAAACACAAAGTGTGTTGGTCGTCCAAGGGGAGCCTTGCTGGGCACTCCGCACAGGTGCGCTTGGCCCTGGCTGCCGGGTTCTGAAGAGCACCGCGGACGGTTAACAGCATTCATCATTCATCAACTTACCTTCCGCACCGAGGGTGAGTGCCGCTCGGCGCCGCCTTATACAAGATACAAGATTTTTATTTGCCATTTGCAACAGGTACAGGGGAATGCTTACTCCCCATTCCCGCAGTATGATGCACGTTCTATGCACGTTGCCGTGGGGATGTGGGTGGGGCCCACATACATTGCTGAAATTGTCAGTGCACATGATTTGCGCATAAGGCATAAGGCATAAGGCATAAGGCATAAGGCATAAGGCATAAGGCATAAGGCGAAGACGGCGGAGCCTATAAGAAATAGAACGTTGAAGTATGAAGGGAAGGTGGCTTCACCTGAATGGATATCAATGACACGCAATCAATACTATCAAGGACAGGGGCGGGGCCAGCCACATGGAAACACAACTGCCAAATTACACACACACACAAACAGACACACACACACACACACATGCAGACACAAACACACAAATCTACATGCATACATAGAAACATACACAAACACACACACACACACACACACACACACACACACACACACACACACACACACACACACACACACACACACACACACACACACACACACACACACACACACACACACACACACACACACATAAAGAGAGATGTGGTAGTCTGGCTGACGCAGTGGTGCCAAAGACTAAGGAGCTCATCGTGGACTTCAGGAGCCGTCGTCAGCTGCCTCCATTTCCTTGGGCTACAGATTTGCGACGACCTGGTGTGGACCCGCAACACGGAGGTCATGCTGAAGAAGGCCCACCAGCGCCTCTATGCTCTGCGGTGCCTCAGGAGAAGCGGAATAGGCAAACGGTGGCTAGTGAACTTCTACCATGGCACCGTAGAGAGCGTCCTGACGGGTGGCGTCACCGTGTGGTACGGCAACACCGTGAGGACAGCGGAAAATATCATCGAGTGTGCACTTCCATGCATTGAGGAGATGTGGAGGACCAGATGTTGGAAGAAGGCCATGTCCATCACAAAGGGACCGCAACCACCCTGGGCACCATCTGTTCTTACCCCTACCGTCCGGTCGCCGGTTCCGCAGCATCGGACAGCATACAGTTAGTGCGCTGTACTCCCCGTGTCCTGTATTGTTCTTTTTATTGTTATTTTAAGTGTGTACAGTATTATTATAGTGTAGTGTTGTTTATAGTATATAGTATAGTACATAGTATAATATACTGTGATGTTTTAAGGACACACACACACACACACACACGTGTGTGTGTGTGTGTGTGTGTGGGGGGGGGTGTGTTTTTGTGTGTTTGTGTGTAGTGTAGGGTTGTGTCTGCAAGACCTAGATTTGGAAAGAAAAATAATCACACAGAACAATCTAGGAGTATGGCGCCGTACGAGATGGCTGCCGTGTCGCGAGCTCCCGCACGACGACGCAGTTTTTTGTTATTTATTCTTTTTATTGCAACTTTTTTAGTTCAGGATGTTAGCAGCAAGTTCACTTATAACTTTTGCACACTTTGGGAGATCAGATCGACAGTCGCTCGCCGCCTACCGGAGTTTTTTCACTCTTTCGACTCGGACGTCCCGCCCGAAGTCACAGCTGGATTATCTCCGTCCATTTTGGGCACGATTACGCGCAAGCGTCGCCGGAGGAAGCGAGGGAAGCGAGCCGGCGTGCTAGTCAGGCTGAGATGTCGATCCGATCGCCCCCCACTACCCACCATTCTACTGGCTAATGTACAGTCTCTGGACAATAAGTTAAGCGAACTACAGGCTCGTATTCAATTCCACCGGGAAACTAGGGACAATTGCATTATCTGCCTTACGGAGACATGGATGTCGGAGGGGGTTACCGACGCAGCTATCGAGCCGACGGGATTTTCCGTACACCGGGCGGACAGAACAAAGGCTCTCTCCGGTAAAGATCGCGGAGGGGGGGTATGTCTCATGATAAACAGATCTTGGTGCAACCAAAGTCATGTACATCCCCTCAAGTCTTTCTGTTCCCCGGACCTGGAGTACCTGATGCTTATGTGCCGTCCATACTGGCTACCTCGGGAGTTTACAGCGGTAACCGTGACCGCTGTTTACATTCCCCCACAAGCCAACACGGACACAGCGCTGAAGGAACTGTACGGGGCTATCAGCGAACAGGAGTCGGCCCACCCCGAGGCTGCTCTCATCGTAGCGGGGGACTTCAACAAGGCGAACCTGAAGAAGGTTCTCCCGAAGTTCTACCAACACATAAAGAGCAACACACGGGGCGAGCGGATCCTCGACCACTGCTACACTCCCTTCCGTGATGGCTACAAGGCCCTCCTCCGCCCACCGTTCGGCAAATCAGATCACCGCTCTATCCAGCTGCTCCCCGCCTATAGGCAGAGACTGAAGCAGCAACCGATCGCTGTGAGGGAGGTCCAATGCTGGTCGGACCAATCAGATTCTACGCTGCAGGATTGTTTTGATCACGCTGACTGGCACATGTTCCGCGTTGCCTCGGACAATAACATCAACGAGTACGCGTCGTCGGTCACCGGGTTCATCAAGAAGTGCATAGATGACGTTGTTCCGACCAAGTCGGTTCGGATATATCCCAACCAGAAACCGTGGATTAACGGCGATGTTCGCGCTGCCCTACATGCGCGTAACGCCGCCTTTGGTTCCGGGAATACGGAGGAATATACGAGAGCCCGTTACGACCTCCGTAAGACCATCGTCACTGCCAAGCGGGAGTATAAGGACAGAGTGGAAGATAAATTCAAGAAACACGATGCGAGGGGTATGTGGCAGGGGCTGCAGAATATAACGAACTTCAGAGGGAGAACCAGTTGTGTAGAGAACTCCTCTACCTCCCTCCCAGGAGAGCTAAATACATTTTTTGCTCGGTTCGACGTAAACGGCAGCCCGCCGAAGCCAGCACCGACTGGGGAGACCAGCCAGCTGCGCATCTCGGAGGCGGATGTGCGCCGCACCTTTAAGCGGCTGAACATCCGTAAGGCGGCAGGCCCCGACGACATCCCGGGCCGCGTCCTCAGAGCATGCGCAGACCAGTTGGCAGGAGTCTTTGCAGACATCTTCAACCTCTCCCTGTCCCAGGCTGTTGTCCCCGCGGTCTTCAAGATATCCACCATCGTGCCTGTCCCTAAACAAACCAAGGTAACATGCCTGAATGACTACAGACCTGTGGCCCTCACCTCGATCGTTAGCAAATGCTTCGAGAGGTTGGTCAAGGACTTTATTTGCTCTGTGTTACCTACCACGCTGGACCCATGGCAATTTGCCTATCGTCAAAATAGATCCACGGACGACGCAATTGCCATGGCCCTCCACACTGCCCTTTCCCACTTGGAGGGGAAGAACTGTTATGTGCGAATGCTGTTTGTGGACTACAGCTCAGCATTCAACACAATAGTTCCTGCCAAGCTCGACACCAAGCTGAGAGGTCTAGGCGTACCCCCATCCATGTGCAGCTGGATACTGAACCTCCTGTCGGACCGCCGCCAGGTGGTGAGGATGGGCAGCACCACATCAGAGCCACTGACCCTCAACACGGGAGCCCCCCAGGGATGCGTGCTGAGCCCTCTCCTCTACTCCCTCTACACCCACGACTGCATGGCTATGCACAGCTCCAACGTCATCGTCAAGTTTGCTGACGACACGACAGTGATGGGCCTGATCGCCGGCGACGACGAGACAGCCTACAGGGAGGAGGTCGGATCGCTGGAGCAGTGGTGCCAGGAGAACAGCCTCGCCCTCAACGTCAAGAAGACCAAGGAGCTGATCGTGGACTTCAGGAGGCAGAGGGGAGAGCACAGCCCTATCTCCATCGACGGCGTTGCAGTAGAGAGGGTCAGCAGCTTCAAGTTCCTCGGCGTGCACATCTCCGAGGACCTCACATGGTCCACGCACACCACACACGTGGTGAAAAAGGCCCAACAACGCCTGTATTTTCTCAGGCGTCTGAAGAAATTCAGCATGGGCCCCCGCATCCTGAGAACATTCTACAACGGCACCATCGAGAGTGTTCTGACAGGGTGTATCACCGCCTGGTACGGGAACTGCACGGCACTCGAGCGCAGAGCGCTTCAAAGGGTGGTGCGGACGGCCCAGTATATCGTTGGAGGTGAGCTCCCCTCCCTCCTGGACATTTACAACCAGCGGTGCGTGGCCAAGGCCAAAAGAATTATAAAAGACATTGCCCACCCCAGCCACGAACTTTACTCACTATTACCGTCAGGCAGGCGATACCGCAGTATCAAGTGTCGTACAAATAGGCTTAGAGATAGCTTCCACAGTCAGGCCATCAGGCTGCTGAACAAGGGCGTATAACATATAACAATGTATATTTTATTACATTGATTTATATATATATATTGCTCTTTTCTGTGCTGATTTTTGCATTTTATAAATTGCATTTATTATTTTTATTTTATATTCCTTATTCTATTTTTTATTCTATTTTTTATTCTATTTTTATCTATTTTTATCTATTTTTATTTTATCTTATTCTATAACTGCTGTCTGTCGTCGGGTATTGCACACAAGAATTTCACATCACTGCTTATACTAAACTGTAAACTGTGAAGTGACAATAAACTTGACTTGACTTGACTTGACTTGATCCTGCATTGTTCTGAAATCTCTCTCTTTTCTCCCTCTCTCTCCTCTCTCACGCTCTCTCTCCCTCTCTCTCCCTCTCTCCCTCCCTGTCTATCTCTCTTTCTCGCTCTCCCTCCCTCCCTCCCTCCCTCCCTCCCTCCCTCCCTCCCTCCCGCTCTCTCTCTCTCTCTCTCTCTCTCTCTCTCTCTCTCTCTCTCTCTCTCTCTCTCTCTCTCTCTCTCTCTCTCTCTCTTTAATCCTGCACAAACACAAACTTTCCATCTCATTTCATCTAAATATCCATAAGCGTTAGAGTTATGAGCTGGCCTCTAAGTTTGTCAGGAATATACTGAATATGTAGATATACTCCTCATGGCGTCTAAGCTAACAGGCTCAGGGGTGGTGATGGGCGAGAGAGAGAGAGAGAGAGAGAGAGAGAGAGAGAGAGAGAGAGAGAGAGAGAGAGAGAGAGAGAGAGAGAGAGAGAGAGAGAGAGAGAGAGAGAGAGAGAGAGAGAGAGAGGACAGAGAGTGAGAGAGAGAGACAGAGAGAGACAAAGGGGTAGAGAGTCCTCAGGTAGAATACACATGGTGACCACTCTGCTCACATACACACACACACACACACACACACACACACACACACACACACACACACACACACACACACACACACACACACACACACACACACACAAACACACACACCACCACCAAAACCACTATAACCTCCACCATCACCACCACCACCACTACCTCCACCCGACAAGGCTCTGAGGCTCTGAGGCTCTTGTCTTCTCCCGTCTGGACTATTGCACCTCCCTTTTTGCTCCCTTTTTGCAGCTTGTTCAGAACGCTCCAGCTCATCTGGTCTTCAATCGACCCACACATCTTCCCTTCTTCAGTCTCTACATTTGCTACCTGTAGCTGTTCACATCCAGTTAAAGACCCTGGTGCTAGCCTACAGGGCATGAAAGGAACAGCTCCATCATACCTACAGGCAATGGTCAAGCCCTACATCCATGCCAGTCCACTTCACTCTGCTTCTTCGGGCCATCTGCTTACCCCCTCGTTTAGGGGCCGGAAGATGGGCAGTGACTTTGCAGTCCTGACATCCGTGAGGAGTTCCTTCCACCACCATTGGGGCCAGGACAGAGAAGAGCCATGACCGCGTAGATTGGCCACAAGGGCCACTAAGCGAGGGGGAAAGTAGACAGCCAGAAGTAGCAGAGAAAAGGACTGGCTGTTGTGCCTCCCCCCACGCTCTAATCGATCCCAGGTGTTGCCCATCATAATCAGGCCTACTGAGACTAATTAACACCTGGGATCTACCCTTCTTTAGGCTGCCGAGGACCGACGTCGGGCGCTTGGTTATTGTGAACCACTATCACGAGAGACTGCTTGTTCCAGCTCCTACCTCGCCAAGTATCCTGTCCAACCCTGCCCAGTTTATGTTTTTGATGTTGGAGATAACAGCAAAACATCTTTTTCCCCGCCCCTTAGTACGTTAAATCGTCTTTTTCCGGCCACCTTAGCCTGGGGTACGGAGACCTTGTCGGTTGGCGCCCTCATTGACTCGGGTGCCGACGAGTGTCTACTGGATGTAACTCTAGCCCGACAGGCGGGTGTCCCTTTGGTGGCTTTAGATCGCACCCTCTCTCCTCGGGCCATAGATGGGCATTCTTTGGGTACTATTACGCACGCTACTGACCTTCTCACACTCACTCTTTCGGGAAATCACTCTGAGTCCATTCGTTTTTTTGTTTTGCACGCCCCCACGGCGCCTCTAGTGTTGGGTAGACCCTGGCTGGAGAGGCACGACCCTCACATCTCCTGGGCATCTGGGCGGGTTTTGGGCTGGAGTACAGCTTGTCACGCTACCTGTTTGCGTTCCGCCTTGTCTCCGTCCAGCGGTTCCAGGCCTGTGTCCTCTCCACCAGATATCACTGGGGTGCCTCACATTTATCACGACCTCTCTCTGGCGTTTAGTAAGGACAGAGCCCTCTCACTCCCCCCTCACCGGCCTTATGATTGTCCCATCGACCTCCTTCCTGGGGCCGCCCTTCCTAAGAGGCGGCTCTACAACATCTCCCAGCCGGAGAGGGAGGCGATGCGCAACTATATCGCTGAGTCCCTAGCCTCAGGCCTTATAAGGCCGTCGTCTTCGCCCCTCGCAGCGGGCTTCTTCTTCGTGGCTAAGAAGGACGGTGGCCTGAGGCCCTGTATAGACTATCGGGCACTGAACGACATCACGGTGAAGAATAGGTACCCCCTGCCACTTCTTAGTTCCACTTTCGAGCCACTCACGCACGCCCGGGTGTTCACCAAGTTGGACCTTCGTAACGCATACCACTTGGTCAGGATCAGGGAGGGTGACGAGTGGAAGACGGCCTTCAACACCCATCTCGGCCACTATGAGTACCGCGTCATGCCGTTCGGTCTGTCCAATGCCCCCGGAGTTTTCCAAGGCCTGGTGAATGACGTGCTGAGGGACATGCTAGACATCTTTGTGGTGGTGTACCTGGACGACATCCTGATCTTCTCTAGGTCCATGGAGGAACACCACCAGCACGTCCGCCTGGTGCTACAACGGCTGTTGGAGAACAGGCTCTATGTGAAGGCTGAGAAGTGCGTCTTCCACACCAACTCGGTGACGTATCTCGGCAACGTGGTGGAGGATGGACAGATGCGTGCAGACCCCGCCAAGATCAAGGCGGTGGAGGAATGGCCACGCCCTACTGACCGCACGCAGCTCAGGCGCTTCCTGGGTTTTGCAGGCTTTGTGCGGCGGTTCATCAAGGGGTTCAGCCAGGTGGCTGCCCCCCTCAACGCCCTCACCTCCTCCTCTCGACCATTCGTGTGGACACCTGAGGCGGAATCGGCTTTCCGCCGACTCAAGAGCTTATTCACCACAGCCCCGGTTCTCGTCCACCCCGACCCGGCGAGGCAGTACGTCGTCGAAGTAGATGCGTCTGACACAGGCATCGGAGCCGTTCTCTCACAGCGGTCAGAGGAGGACCACAGGGTCCACCCATGTGCCTATTACTCTCGGCGTTTCGAACCCGCTGAGAGGAACTATGATGTGGGCAACAAGGAACTGTTGGCGGTTCACGCCGCCCTGGAGGAGTGGAGACACTGGTTGGAGGGAGCTGAGCTACCGTTCATTGTGTGGTCGGATCACAAGAACCTGGCCTACATGAGGACGGCGAAGAGGCTCAACTCCAGGCAGGCCCGCTGGGCCCTTTTCTTCAGCCGGTTCAATTTCACCCTCACCTACCGTCCGGGCTCCAAGAACGTCAGAGCTGACGCCCTCTCCCGTCAGTCCCCGGGGGAGGGTCCTGCCGTCAAGGAGAACCCCGACACCATCCTTTCCTCAGCCCGGGTGGTGGGTGTAGTCACCTGGGCCATCGAGCCGCTGGTGAGACAGGCCCAGCGGGCCGAGCCAGACCCAGGTAACGGTCCCTGTAACCGGTTGTTTGTGCCTCTTGCTGTCCGCCCGCAGGTGTTGGAGTGGGGCCACTCCAGCCACTTTGCTTGTCACCCCGGGGAGCGGCGGACGGCGGAGTTCATCAGCCGGAGGTTCTGGTGGACCACTCTCAGGAGGGATGTCAGGGGGTTTGTAGCCGCCTGCACCACCTGCGCCCGGAGCAAGGCTTCGCATCGCCCTCCAGCAGGTCTCCTGCACCCCCTCCCCGTTCCCAGTCGCCCATGGTCCCACATTGCCATGGACTTTATTACGGGGCTTCCTGTTTCCCAAGGCTGTGACACCATCCTGACCGTGGTCGATCGCTTCTCCAAGGCGGTTCATTTTGTTTCCCTCCCAGGGCTTCCCTCGGCGGCCGAAACAGCGGACCTCCTGACCCTCCATGTGGTCCGCCTACATGGAATCCCCTCTGACATTGTGTCCGACCGCGGTCCCCAGTTCATCTCCAAGGTGTGGCAGGCCTTCTGCAAGGGAATTGGGGCCACGGCCAGCCTATCCTCGGGGTACCACCCCCAGTCCAATGGGCAGGCGGAGCGCGCCAACCAGGCCGTCGAGGCGGCTCTCCGTTGCGTCACCTCGAGTAACCCCACCTCCTGGGCCAAGTACCTGCCCTGGGTGGAGTACTCCCTCAACGCTATGGAGAGCTCCGCTACTGGTATGTCCCCGTTCCAATGTTCCCTGGGCTACCAGCCCCCGCTGTTTCCCCAACAGGAGCTGGAGGTGGCGGTCCCGACCACCAGGGCCCACCTCCGCCGGTGTCGACGCATTTGGAGGGCCGCCCGGGCCGCACTACTCCGGGCCACGGAGCGGGCCCGGCTTGCCGCGAACCGGCGGAGGGTGCCTGCCCCTGTCTACCAGCCTGGTCAGAGGGTTTGGCTGTTGGCCCGGGACCTGCCCCTCCAGACCTCCCAGACATCGACTCGTAAGTTGAATCCCCGTTATGTTGGTCCCTACACCGTGGATCGAATCATTAACCCCTCTGCGGTGCGTTTGGTTCTCCCTCCGTCTCTCCGGGTTCACCCCGTGTTTCATGTTTCTCAGCTGAAACCCGTGGCCTCCAGTCCCTTGTCTCCCCCTGTTACAGCTCCTCCGCTTCCCCGGGTCCTGGCGGATGGAGATCCGGTATGGTCGGTCCGTAAGCTCCTCGCCGTCCGCCGCCAGGGGCGGGGTTTCCGGTACCTTGTGGATTGGGAGGGCTTCGGTCCGGAGGACCGGAGCTGGGTACCCCCTTCCTATCTCGTGGACCCCTCCCTGCTGGACGACTTCTATCGGGAGAACCCGGGGGCTCTGGGGCGGTCGTCCGGTGCCTCCCCTCAGGGGGGGATACTGTTGTGCCTCCCCCCACGCTCTAATCGATCCCAGGTGTTGCCCATCATAATCAGGCCTACTGAGACTAATTAACACCTGGGATCTACCCTTCTTTAGGCTGCCGAGGACCGACGTCGGGCGCTTGGTTATTGTGAACCACTATCACGAGAGACTGCTTGTTCCAGCTCCTACCTCGCCAAGTATCCTGTCCAACCCTGCCCAGTTTATGTTTTTGATGTTGGAGATAACAGTAAAGACATTTTTTCCTTTGCTTTGAGTGTCCGTGTCTCGCTACTTCTGGGTTCTTTGGCACATTTGGTTCCTCGGTCTCGTTGGGGTCTAACACTGGCAGGGATTTAGGGCTTGACCATTGAAGAGCCAGGACAGACCTTATATAGGTGGTGCATCGTCATCCATTCCCTCGTCATCCAGTGATTCTGTCACCTCCAGAAGGGCAGTTTCTGTCGAGTGACCCGCCTTGAAACCAGACTGGTGGGGGTCCAAGAGGCCGTTCTGATAGAAGTACAAGGACAACTGGTTAAATACAGCACGTTCAAGAGTTTTGGATTAGAAAGGCAAAAGAGAAACCGCTCTGTAGTTCATGACTTCAGAGGGGTCAAGTGTTGCTTTCTTTAGGAGGTGGGTGACTCTGGCTTGAAAGCAGTGGGAAAGCATCCAGAAGTCAGAGATGTGTTGATGACGTGTGTCAGGAAGGGCAGAAGAATTACTATTAATACTATTGTGTTAATACTAAGTGTTCAAATATACAACTTGATAAACCTCGATACTTTGTGATAGAGTTTTGGGTTTTTCATATGGGACTTTGAAACTAGCAGCAACGTGAGGCATGACGATTTTAGGAAAATAATAAAAAGGTCTTTCACGAGAACTGGATGTTCTCACTCCCACTGACTCAAACCCTCACGCGTCTCCTGAACCTGGAAGCATCTGCTCCTGGATACTGATTCAGACGTTGCTGTGCACAGTGTTTTAACACACACACATGTGCCTGTGTCTTTGAAGAAGACAGGGCTTTGAAACATGGAAGTAACACCTCTTTGAGTCAGAAGCACTGAGGTAATTCAATACTGGATGAAATACACCTTCAGCTACTTCTTATTTCATGTTTTTTTAAATGTTGTTGTTTTAGAGAGAGAGAGAGAGAGAGGGAGAGAGAGAGAGAGAGAGAGAGAGAGAGAGAGAGAGAGAGAGAGAGAG
>JANIIK010003299.1:0-11858 GCA_027704905.1 Muraenolepis orangiensis
AATGCAAAGGGGACATCCACACCGGTTGGGAGTTCCAGGGACCCCGAGCATGAGAGGGAGAGGCTCTGGGGCGCTGCTCTCATGGACCTGATTGAGCCAGAACGCTTCGGTGAAATAGGCAGGCTCATTCGGGTAGTTGGGTGGGTCCGGCGAGCTGTTAAGCAGTGGTTGTTTTGCAGGAGGGCTCCAGAAGATGCAAAGTGGGAGGCTACTCGCCCGAGGGAGACAAGAAGCGGAGTTAGCCTCGGCGTCCAGGAGCTAAACGCAGCTTTCCGTGACCTGTGCCTGGCTGCACAGGATGGAATAGAATTTCCTAAAACGACTTGGGACAGACTGGTAGTTAAGAAGGTCGAAGGGTCGGGGCTGCTGGTGTGTTCCGGAAGAATCCAGGAGGAGGAGGCGAAGGAGGTGGGAATCCCACTTGTCCCCTACACTGCATGGATCAGCACTCTGTTGGCAAGGGAGGCCCATAAGGTGAACCACGAGGGGTTGGCTGGCACCCTATTGAAGATGCGCAAGAAGGCGTGGGTGATTCAGGGTCAGCGGGCTGCATGGAAAGTAGTCAACGCGTGCGTCCCCTGCAGGAAAGTCAGGGCCAAACGGTGCCAGCAGATGATGAGCGACCTTCCGCGGGAGCGCACCGAACCTGCTGCCCCATTCGAGTACACCTCTGTGGACCTATTCGGCCCCTACGAGGTCATTGACGTTGTCAAGAGAAGGACAAAGTTAAAGGTCTGGGGAGTCGTCTTCTCCTGCATGGCCTCCAGAGCCGTCCACGCTGACATGGTGGAGAGTCTGTCAACGGAGTGCTTCCTAAAAACGTACTTCCGTTTTACAGCTATTAGGGGTCACCCGAGGAAGATGTGGTCAGATCAGGGGACAAATTTTGTCGGAGCTCAACCAGCTCTGAAAGCGCTGTATGACCAACTCGGCAAGGTGGACAGGAAGACTGTGGAGGACAGGACCGCTCGACACGGCACGGAATGGGCGTGGGTTTTCCATCCTGCTGACGCACCCCATCGGAATGGAGCGGCGGAGGCGTCAGTTCGACTGCTCAAGCGGGCGCTGAGCAATGTCGGGAGGCTCGGAAACCTCACCTGCTTGGAGTTCCAGACGGCGCTCTTCCTGGCAGCCGATTTAGTGAACGAGAGGCCAATCGGCGCCAAGCTCCAAGTGCGAGATGATGCGGTCGAGGTGGTGACGCCCAACACGCTGCTTCGAGGTAGAGCTGGAGACCCGGGGACTTTTGATCTGGATGAGTACCCGTTTGTGAAGCTGAGGGCCGTCCAGGAAGAAGTGGGACGGTTTTGGCGACAGTGGAGTCAACTGGCTGGGCCCGGACTTTTCATCCGCACCAAGTGGCACAGAGAAGCCCGAAATGTGGCCGTAGGAGACGTGGTCTGGTTGGCTGACCAAAATGCCCTAAGGGGGCAATTCCGCCTGGGGCGGGTGGTGGAAGCGAGGCCAGACGAAAAGGGGCTGGTTCGGGACGTGAGAGTGAGGGTTTGCCTAAGCCAGCCTGCTCCAGGAGTGGGGGCTTCAGGACGAAGAAGGAGCGAAGGCCGCGATTTCTTCCCAACGCTCGACCGAGACGTCAGGCGGGTGGTCGTGCTGCTTCCCGTGGAGGAGCAGTAAAAATAACTTTATTGAAGAGAAGGAAAGTTGTGGTCCATCTAGGTATAAAGGACCAATGGACCAAGTGGGAGGTGTTTGGCTAATTCATGGGAGGATATTTCATTTGGAGTTTTATTTTATTTTCTTTGATTTTGATTGGCTAAAAGTATGCATGCAGAGAGTGATTGGCTTAGATAGAAATGGGGGCGGGCTTATTGAACGTAATCTGGGTGGTAGGGGAACGGAATGACAGTTATAGAGTGATATGGGAGTTGGTAAGTTGAGCTCTGAATGATTGTGTATTTTGTTAATCTTTTCTGTTAGTTCGTTCACTGTTGATTATTTACATGTACTAATAGATCGATGTGTTTTGTCAGTTTTACAATCTGTTAATGAAGGGAGAAAAAACCAAAACGAATTGTGTCAAGTCTCATCATTCCACCCGAACTGCCGGAGTAAGCAGAAGATCTTCACCCATTCAGCTAGCTAGAGGGAGAGCTGAACAGTATATATACATTTTTGAACATTGTACAGCAAATTCCTATAGGTCTTCATTCAGATGTCAATGGCTGTGTAAAGAAGTATACATCTTGAGGTTTTCCCTTTGGTTCCAGTGGGTCCGGTCTCCCTTTGGACATTTTCTGACAATTCAGTGCAAAGCTCCCCGTGGTGCAGCGTTTCATCAGCCGTCTCAGTCGGAGGCAATTCTTGCTTTTGTTGTTCCCTTCTCGGTTTATTGTTACGCACACAAAGGAAACGACAGGTCAGACCATGTCAGTCATAGCAACAAAAAGAAGAAGGGAACAAAGATGGAGTGACAGACAGGGAGAGGGGAAGGGGAGGCTGGTCTTTCTGTGTCACTGAAGCGGTAACCGAGTCGGACTGAGAGTGGAACCAAAGACACTGACTTCCTCCACACACCACTTACCTGGAGAGGCTGGAGGCTTTTGATTTTAGAAGAGAGTGTGTGTGTGTGTGTGTGTGTGTGTGTGTGTGTGTGTGTGTGTGTGTGTGTGTGTGTGTGTGTGTGTGTGTGTGTGTGTGTGTGTGTGTGTGTGTGTGTGTGTGTGTGCAGTCTGCAGTGACAGAGACCTCCACAGTCTGGGGTCCAGGCTGAAGGTCTGGTTCAGAGTCCTCCACCTCGACGCCAACCGAGACCTCAAGGCCTCCGACAGCTCAGACTCCGCCCCGGGACTTGAGTCCAGCCCCTGTGTGGCTTCACGGTGACAAATAACAGCGACGATGTCGTACACCACACAGTCTGAAGGACCTGCAGGCTTCGACACAAGCATCCTACCCATCTGCAAGGACTCGCTGGGCTGGATGTTCAACAAGCTGGACGTTAACTATGACCTGCTGCTGGACCAATCAGAGCTGAGCACCCTCTACCTGGACAAGTACGAGCTGTGCATGAAGCCGCTCTTCAACTCCTGTGACTCCTTCAAGGACGGGAAGCTCTTCAACAATGAGTGGTGCTACTGCTTCCAGAAGCCTGAGGGTGAGAGGGAGAGAGAGGGGACAGGGAGGAGAGGAGAGAAGAGGGGAGATAGAGGTGGGAGGAGAGAGAGGAGAGGTTGGGAGAGAGAAAGGTGGGGAGAGGTGGGGAGAGAGCGAGGCGGATGGGAGAGGAGAGGTGGGTGGTAGAGGGATTTTCCCTTCAACAAGGATGGCTGAATCACTAAAAAATGAAAAAAATCTGCATTTCATAAGGGAAAAATAAACAAATTGAATTGGAATATTGACTGCTAAATCTGTAATAATAATGCCGGCTTTTATCCAAAGTGCTTTACAAGTCATGTAAAGTCCTCACATTACCCATTCATACACCGACGGCGGAGTCAGCCATGCAAGGAGACAGCCAGCACGTCAGGAGCAGTTAGGATTAGGGTGTCTTGCTCAAGGACACCGACAGTTTTTGCTAGGAGGAGCCGGGGGATCGAACCAGCATCCTTCCGGTTGTGAAGCGACCGCTCTACCGGCTCTACCGGTGTAATCTCAACCACACACCAAGGGCCTGAAACCACCAGAGGAAAACATCACGTTAGACACAAATGATTCTTAGTGATGAATGAAGTATCATCATTGTCGCTGTGATCGCAATAACAACAACACAGTTGTTATTGTCAAAGTATTGTCAAGCTGTATTTACATATCTCTGTGATGTTGAAACCACTGATGGATTTACGCAGAGCAAGGACATGTGGGGAAAATAAAGTAGAAGGAAGAGAGAAAGGCAAGAGATCGATGATGTTGTGAGGAGGCGGCAGGAGTAAAAGGTCCCAAGGACAGAAAGAGAGAAAGTGACAGAGTCCATGGAATTCAGACACATCATAAAGTCAACTTAAATCATGTGTTTTTGTGTGTTTGTGTGACTCCAGGAATGCCCTGCCAGAACCAGAAGAGCAGGGTTCAGCTGCTGGGTCCACAGAAGAGTCTCAGTCTGGGGCAGTCACAACCAACCAACTCACCCCCCCCCCCCACCCCCCATCTCTCTCTCTCTTGTGGGTCCCATTGCTGCAGGAAGAGAGGTTTTTCATTTTGAGCTCTGTGTGTTGTGTGTGTTGTGTGTGTGTTTGTGTTTGTGTGTATGTGGGTGTCAGGGTTTCCGTTAGCCGGTATTTACCGGTTTTTAGTGGGTAAAAATGAAAAAAAAACGGTAATTTAAAATTTTCCGGTAATAATGCTCATACTAAACATAGATCCTGGATATTTGAGTTTTGACAGCTTTATTACTGCCCCTCCCCCCGAAAGGGTGACCGAATGAAGTGACCAATCAGCTGCCGCTCCTCTCATCGATGTCAAGCCGCCCGACGAGATGCAGGTGCATCTAAAAGTGCCTGTGTTCTGCCCGTGTCAAGCGTGCCAGCAGAGAGGGGCTTCTCCCTGCAGAATGGTTTGAAGGAGAGGAGAGAGTGATGCGACTTATGCGTATTGCAAGCTGCAAAGACACATTAGACACCTTTGATTTCAGCTCGGCAGCAGAGGACTTTGCCGCAATGAAATATTAATTAAATTAATTAATTTGAGGTCTTTGTCATTCTTTCGTCAATCTAGGTGTACATTATAGTTGCGTTTGTAATATAGACTGTTTTTGAAACATGACCGGTATGTTTCGAATTTGTCCGGTAAAATAAAATCTGTCCAGACACTTGACCGGCAAGAAAAAATCCAAGCGGAAACCCTGGTGTGTGTATATGTGTGTGTGTGTGTTACAGCCCGAGATGTCCAATAGTGTTCGACCATCGGGTAAAGGGGGATCCCGTGAACCGGAGCAAGAACGGAGTCAACACAGGGGTCAAAGTGCAATAACTGTATTTGTGATAACAACAAAGGACACAGAGACAGGATACACTCAAATAACAAATACTCAGGAACCAGGCCTAGGGACCTGGTGGAAGTATGCCAAATCAAAAGGAGCTTCACAAAGCTACACAAAAAGGAAAACTAAATTGCCCTCTGGCAACTACTGGCAGCAGCGGTGGCAACAAGCGGTTGACCAAACACACTACTCTAGCAAAACATACATGGGTGGCATACCCCCTCTAAGGTATTTAACAATGAATTACCTACGTGGTGAAAATGTAAAGTGGACCTTACCTATCCCAACAAATCCCAACCAACGTAGGGGCATGCATGCCGTGAGGGTGTCAAACTAAACAAGAGGGTGAGCTGCAACAAACCGGGAGCCTTTATACAAAACAAAACTAGCAGGTGGCGGTGATTGGTGATTGGTGATTGGTGGGGCGGAGTCCGGGTCCCGGTGCTGGAGCAGGGCGGGGCTCTGACCTGTAGCAGGGAACAAGGCCCACAGTGCCACCCAAAAGCACCACATGCCGTAACAGTGTGTATGCTGGCCTGTGGTGTTGTGTTTGATTTCGATTTAATGGCTTTTTGTTTGCCACTGGTTTTGGTTCGCTTTGCTGTTGTAATTAAATGTAACCTCCATCTCTCCACCACCCACCACACACACTCTCTCTCTCTCTCTCTCTCTCTCTCTCTCTCTCTCTCTCTCTCTCTCTCTCTCTCTCTCTCTCTCTCTCTCTCTCTCTCTCTCTCTCTCTCTCTCTCTCTCTAGGTGCGTTTCCATCCAAATGTATTGCAAATCGTAACCGAAATTACAGAATGTATGCAAGTCCATACATGTAAATATTAGGAGTTGTTTCATGTAGATCAACAGTAGGTGGTGCTGATTCTTTATGGAGGTGCAGAAGAAGAGGACAGTCGGGTTCTGTTCGGGTGGTATGAAGTGAACATTCATTCGAACACTTGAAAAATGGGGGGTCTCTGTCCATTCCGAGTGAACTCTTATCCGGTTGGCTTTAGGTGTGAACGTGAACTATGGGTACTAAAAAGACCTGCATTGTGGGTTGAATGTACACTGGAAATAACAAGCATGTTGGGCCAGGTATAGGTGAACTTTACATCAGAATGAGTCTCAGTCAGGTGTCATTATTATCCTCAACAAGGAAGCACTGTGAGTTTCCCTAGGATGTTCTGTTCAATATACCAGCACCGCTTTCAACCGCAAAAACCTTTACCTCGCTTTGGTTTGCATGACTGAATCCAGTGTCAACGCTATATAAAAGAGCGTCCAGTCACAACTCAAACAAGGAAAACCAAAAGCTTAGGGACAGAGGACACTGGACAAAGGAAATGAAGCTCTTTTAAACAACTAATATCACAGCTATGTGCTCAAGAAAGAGTTCTAAACAGAAGCCTGAGGGATATTTAAGTCTGTACGTTATAATTTATTCTTTCTATCTTTTTCCATTGCACTGCATTACATTTCCGTTACATTGTCGCATTTACCTTTTAATGTTTTTTACACAAATTATTACAAATTTAAAATCTGTATCTTTACTCTCTCTCCTCTCTCTTCTTTCTCCCTTCTCTGTCTTCTATCTCTCTCTCTCTCTCTCCTCGCTCCCTCACTCCCTCTCTCCCTCTCTTCTCTGTCTTCTCTGTTTGTCTTTCTCTCTCTCCCTCTCTCTCTCTCTCTCTCTCTCTCTCTCTCTCTCTCTCTCTCTCTCTCTCTCTCTCTCTCTCTCTCTCTCTCTCTCTCTCTCTCTCTCTCTCTCTCTCTCTCTCCTCTTCATGTCTCTCTCTTCTCTCTCTCTTATATCTATCCCTCTCTTTCTCCTCTCTCTCCTCTCCTCTTATCTCTCTGTCTCTCTCATCGCTCGCTCGCTCTCTCTCTCTCTCTCTCTCTCTCTCTCTCTCGCTCTCTCTCTCGCTCTCGCTCTCGCTCTCTCTCGCTCTCGCTCTCGCTCTCTCTCTCTCTCTCCTCTTCCTGATTCTCTCTCCTCTTCCTGTCTCTCTCTCCTATCTCTCCCTCTCTCCTCTCCTCTCTCTTTCTCCCTCTCCTCTGTCTATCCCCCCTTTCCCCCCCCCCTCTCTCTCTCTCTAGGTTACATGGCATAGCATCATACATTTGAAAGATGAGCTATTGTGGGGCAGAGGAGCATAATAAAATGAATACTGTGTTTAGAGGATATTGAGAGGACCCCACGCTGGTTGTGCGCAATTTAAGCGCAATGAATTATTAATTATCAAACTATAAATGTACCCTTTGACTTAACGTACCATCATCCTACTTTAGTTAATGAGGGGCTTTGGGGATGCTGCTGTAGTTAGAGACAGGAGTCAGGGAAGGAAATATTTAAACGGAATGAGAACTTACTGCAATATTGACCGAATTGCTTTTTTAAATATTCTCCTGAGTTAGGAACGCTCATCCTGTCCCCTTGTGCTTCTACGGCCCATCTCCCCCTCATGGCTTCTTGTGTTTCCTTCTGTTCCCAAGCTCTGCTTTCCTCACTTGCCCCCCCCCCCCCCCCCCCCCTTAACTCATCTGAGACACAAAGCAAAGACATGACTCGTGGCGGGTTGTAGCTACATTTCACCTCTCGAGAGGTGAAGCACTGGGTCTTAATAACACACCACCACCACCACCACCACCACGACGACCACCACCACCACCACCACCACCACCACCATGACTGGGCCCAGCAGTTGCTCCAGTGCAATTAGTTGGGCGTGTAGAGCCCAGTCTTTAGCTTCAACCACAGCAACCTGAGGAACCACCTGGCCCAGGGGAAAGGGGATGAGGGGAAAAAGGGTTTATTCATGTATTTGTTAATTTCTTCCTCTGGATGCTGGATTTTGTGTGTTGATTTGGAGTTGAAGCTGTTCACTGTGTGGACAAGTGAACATGTGCTTGGACCTCTTTTAGTTGAAGTAAAAGGTGGCACCTCAGGTGTCTTTGGAAACCTTTCTCAGAGTTTGTGCCCTTGAGTGTTAAGTGTCTTTGTCCCGTCTCCTGTCTCACACCAGCTGGTGGATAGTTGATATGAACAGAATGACCACAGCCTCAATTCCTGTACGGTTGCTCAGAACTTAGGGCCAAACAGGATAACTAATAATGTCAATTATAGTTGTGTGTTAGCTCTGTATGGGAGACTTAAATGAGTTAAATGACTTTATAATACATACCCAACCAATGTTGAATGAACTGTTGAATAAACTAATATTAGGCTGCCTTTTAAAAAATGTATCAAAATTGTAGACGTTGTAATGGTAGCCGCATGGTGCTAGCATTGATGTCATTCATATATCAGTGGACGTGCCTCGTGTGCGTTTGCCCCCGACGGTGGAAGCCAACCAGATCATTCCTCAACCCAACCTGCCACAGCCCACCTGCTGCCCCGTCCCGCCTGCGTGCCCCCTGCATTAGACCGCTTGTGGCATGTCTGCACAGGTCAGCACCCCTGCCCCCCCCAATCCTGACACCCAGCATGCACGCACACACATGCATGCACGCACGCAAACGCACATACACACACATACACACACATACACACACACACACACACACACACACACACACACACACATACACTTGTCATGTCATAGCCAGATGTTGGGGCCACTTGACGGGCAGTCGATGAAAGCCTGATTTCTCCGCAGTTCAGCACTACCACAAAAAACTAGATTGAAAATATTGCTGTCAATGATTGCTTTCAAAAAACTGCTTTACACTCGTAAAAGAGAAAAAGAGATAATCTTCTGATTAAATGTGTTTCATTGTGCATGGCAGTAGGCTACATGTGGACCAGGGATCCCACTTATACAATACGCATAGATTACGCATATGGATTGCATTACTTACAGCATGGGTGTTTGTGTGCGTTTGCAAATCAATGCACTCGCTGTGAACGGCTACTGTCTACTGACATATACAGTAATAATGAGGTAATCCGATAATGATTCAGCCAGCGATTCATGTAAATGGTGTCGAACAGACATCAGACTTCCCCACCAGTCACTGGCGGAACACAAGTTGCCGTGATGACTGAGGAACACGCCTCCCATTAGAACCACGAGGCGCTCTGGTGGCGACGCTCAGCACAGAGAGAAAGAGAAAGAGACGTGGTTGCGGCCCGATGAGCGGCACACCCTGGTGTTCCTTGTTGTCGTTATGTTGTTGCTCCTTCAGGTACCACAAACCACAGCTCACACCATGTGATCTGCTCCCGACAACCCCCCGCTTGTCTACAATCATCCGCCCACTCATCTGTCGCTACGTCTCTTTGGCCCTCGCTTGCTTTGGGACCTTGTTCACCGCTGAAGGGTTCCTTCTCAAACCTTTCCCCAACCTTTTCCCATTTCCTCTGCCACCCCTTCCCCAACTCCCTCCCATTAAAAAAATGTATTACCAAAATACTATCAACACATCTCATGTCAGACAAGACACAACAAGACTCTTGATCACTGCTATATGCCCATTAAACACTCTTAACGCGCTTTTGCACGGCCGGCTTTCGGCAAATCAGCCATAGCCATGAAGTGCCTGGAGAAACATGTAATGTTGCATATGAACTTTTCCATCCCTGAGTACGTAGACCCACTTCAGTTTGCATACAGACCAAACTGATCTGTAGACAACGCCATTTCCCTGGCACTACACACGGCCCTAGACCAGAGGGACACCTACATCAGACTGCTGTTCATTGACTTCACAGCCTTGTCTTGGATTTGACATCAAGTCTAAATAAACAGTGCTTAAGTTAGTGCTCACACTGGACTTTTGTCAAGAGAACCAAACAACCTAAATGTTGCGGTGTTGAATGGCTGGTGGTCTATTGGACAGAACATCCCAGGGAAACTCACCACGTCTTGGGTTCCACCATTCAGTCACTGAATATTTTTTTGAAAGGAAGTCCGTTTTGAGCGATCACAAACAAGTGCTTTATGTAGGCCTAGTAGTCCAACTAGGCGACATTCAACCCAAAGTGCATTGTTTTTTGGTTGGCTTCCTATAGTTGGGTCGGATCACGTTCAGACCTTAAGCCATCCGGACCGAGTTCACTCGGGAGCGGGCTCAGACCCTCCTATTTTCAAGCAGACCAGAGTTCAGCTGTTTGTTCCGCACCAGAGTTAAGATGAGCGTTCACCTCAAATGAACCGCGCCGTCAAGGAAAACAGCGCCCCCCACTGGGGGGGGTTGAGGTTCTAGCATAAGTGTAAGCGACAACAAAATTGACACCGGCAATATAGTGAACGTATCATGAGGCAATTCACAGTTTCTCTTCATCCTTCAGTCTTTATGTGTTTAGTAGATGGAGTTATGGACCATTACCTGTGTGTCTCCAGGAGGGAGAGCCCGCTAACAAGCAGCGTGTGTCACTCAGGATGAACTATTGACCTCAACCGGGATGAACTATTGACCTCAACCGGGATGAACTATTGACCTCAACCGGGATGAACTATTGACCTCAACCGGGATGAACTATTGACCTCAACCGGGATGAACTATTGACCTCAACCGGGATGAACTATTGACCTCAACCGGGATGAACTATTGACCTCAACCGGGATGAACTATTGACCTGGACCCAGGTGAGATATCACAAAGGGGATTTTTACTCTAACTTTCCAAAGTCCTTTCCTCCCTCCTTTTTTCCCTTCCTTCCTTCCCGCCCTCCATCTAGGATGTCTGTTATCTCAATCCGGACTGGCATCCAACACGGAGCAGACATAAAAAGCATAACCAGCAATTAGACAAGAAAATATGTTGAATATATGCCCATGGCAAAACACAGACACACAGACACACAGACACACACAAACTCTCTCTCTCTCTCTCTCTCTCTCTCTCTCTCTCTCTCTCTCTCTCTCTCTCTCTCTCTCTCTCTCTCTCTCTCTCTCTCTCAAACACACACACCAAACATTACCATGTTTACTTGGTCAAATGTTAAGCTACAAGAGAAACAACATCACTGCATTGCAGGCAATTCTAATATATATACTGTATATATGTATATATTTTTTGCAGGGTATACATATGTTATGATGGACATTTCCATTTTGTCTTCCCTGTTGGAGACCTGACCTCAGCATCAGTATGCACACCAGGTCATTTATGTAGATATGATGCGACGACACCTCGAGGAAAGCGTTCACCTGCTGAGTTCCCCACAACCTGGCGCTGACAGAACAGATGGAACTTTCCAGAGATCGGTAACATCCAGATCTCTCGGTTCACATGCTGTTGCGCTCTGCACATTATCACACAATCTGGTCATTTATTTAATGTTTGTCATTTCTAATTCTAGTAAATTCTGTAACTTTCTGAGCTGGTGATAACATGTCACTGTGAGAGAGAGAGACAGTCTACAGTAGTAGTTGTGTAGATGGAGATAAACAACAGCTGACAGGAGCAGCGGGGGAGGGGGGGGGGGGGGGGATTACGTTTTTTAACGAGCTGAGGAAGCAAAGCACCATGCAGTGTGTGTGTGCACGCGTGAATATGAGTTTTGTGTGTGAGGCACAAGAAAACACTCGGTTAGAACTGATATTACATTTACATTTACATTTACATTTACATTTAGGGCATTTGGCAGACGCTTTTATCCAAAGCGACTTACAAGGTGTACATTAGTTGAAGCAGACAATAGCATAACACTGGGGTACGCAAACATATAAATACAGCAGTTCACAAGTATTCATATTGACAAGATGAATAACACATCCTATTTATCAGGGTTCCTACATCTCCAGGGAAGTTTGACTTTTTAAGAATTATTATTATTTTTTATTGTAACAAAACATCACGATAGTTCCTCCGCCTGTATTTCCTCAGGCGTCTGAGGAAATTCAGCATGGGCCCCCGCATCCTGAGAACATTCTATAACGGCACCATGGAGAGTGTTCTTACAGGGTGTATCACCACCTGGTGATACACC
>JANIIK010003300.1:0-7500 GCA_027704905.1 Muraenolepis orangiensis
ACTGATCCCCATCTTTAAAGTAATCAGGAAGATCCATAGACCGGTCACTCTTCATGGAGACACAGCTGGGTCCAGAGGAGTCTGCTCTCTCCTGTATCCTTCTAGAACAACAAGAGCCAGGATTTATGGATGTTCAATAGATGCTGAATTGTTATAGTCTGATCAATCCTCACCTCTTCTCAATAGACTGATTCCCATCTTTAAAGTGATAAGGTCTATCCATCGACCGGTCACTCTTCATGGAGACACAGCTGGGTCCAGGGGAGTCTGCTCTCTCCTTCTGCTCTGGGCTTCAACACAACACACACACAGCTTTTACTGACACTAACGATGGTGTCCTGATACATCACTGCTGAGCTCTGAGATGGACCACAGTCACAGACACTTAGAGATCCTCTTCTCACCTGTTAGCTCTGCTCTGGCGGCCATGTTCCCCAGACAGAGAGCTTTTAGAGGTAGGATCCCCCTCCTCTCTCTCCTCATTCATAGCAGACCGGAGACCCCTGCCGATTTCAAGAAGCTGGATTTGCAGGTTAACCGGAGATGTTAAGACAGAATTCAGGGAATAGCAGAATCTTCAGATTCAGATACCAAGCTTAGACTGATCTCAGTTCAGTTATCACGGTGACTCCTGCTGAGAGCCTCACATGCTGCTTCCCTGAGGACTAAACTACCAAGCAGGATGTGGGGTTAGTGAGTCACTTCAGGTTAACCCTGAGGACTATACTACCAAGCAGGATGTGGGGTTAGTGAGTCACTTCAGGTTAACCCTGAGGACTATACTACCAAGCAGGATGTGGGGTTAGTGAGTCACTTCAGGTTAACCCTGAGGACTATACTACCAAGCAGGATGTGGGGTTAGTGAGTCCCTTCAGGTTAACCCTGAGGACTATACTACCAAGCAGGATGTGGGGTTAGTGAGTCACTTCAGGTTAACCCTGAGGACTATACTACCAAGCAGGATGTGGGGTTAGTGAGTCACTTCAGGTTAACCCTGAGGACTATACTACCAAGCAGGATGTGGGGTTAGTGAGTCACTTCAGGTTAACCCTGAGGACTATACTACCAAGCAGGATGTGGGGTTAGTGAGGTAAAGGTCCTTAATGACTTCTAACCCCTACCTGCTCCTTAATGACCTCTGACCCCTACCTGCTCCTTCTAAGTAATAAATAGTTAAATATTAGTTTAATTAGCAGTGTGACTGATTAACTTTATATAACAGTGAGAGGTTTCAAGTAGGCTACATAACATAACATTTAAATAACATATCTAATAAAGTGTTAAACTGTTTAATTGACCTATTGATATTATACACAAGTGATACATATTCATAACGATAGATATTTATTAAACATCAGAGTTGACTACAGTATCTTAGTCTTCTTCCTGCTGTAATAAAGTGATATATGATGATATATTAGTGATATATATGTATGATATATCACAGATCAGAGTTGACTACCGTACCTTAGTCGTCTTCCTGCTGTAATAAAGTGATCAACACCGAAGCGTCCGACTCGGTATCAAGGAAGTAAGATATAGTGAACCAACCAGTTGGTCCAGTTCAACCTCTTCTAGGCTGTTGTTCCAGGACTTCACTCAGTCATACACAATAATAACTTTATTAAAATATGAACCATAGACAGAGAGCTCTGATGACCAGAAGCTCAGACACACACCGTCTCTGACGATACTTTTAGTCAATTTGAAGCACAGACTTTAACACATTTAGACTATTGATTATCATCAAAAGGTTCATGACTGAAACTGAATTATTATGTTTATTTTATAGCATTCAAATATTGAGTAGAAAACTGACCATAAACAGTATAATAAATGTGATGACATGATTTTTAGCGGGTTATGTTTCTATTTAAGACAAGGTTATCATGTTTATAATGGGTAGTAGTTCTATAATAGACAGGGTTGTTAGGTTGGATTCTTCTTGTGTTGTTTCCTGGTTTGTTTTGGGTTCCACCCTTTACAGGCAGGCAGGCAGGCACACACACACACACACACACACACACACACACTCACACACACACACACACACACACACACACACACACACACACACACACATCAGCTGCAAGTTGATGCATGCAGGTCTTGGGGCCGTGTTGGCACAAAGGCCCCAGGGACCCCTAGGGTGATGAGCTCTGCCAGTATACAAAATTGTATAAAGTTAAATATATAAAAATAAAATGCAATTGATAGAATGCAATATATCAGCACAGAAAAAGAGCAATATGTATATATAAATCAATGTAATCAAATCTCCATTGTTATATGCTATAGGCCCTTGTTCAGCAGCCTGATGGCCTGACTGTGAAGCTGTCTCTGAGTCTATTTGATACCACTTGATACTGAGGTATCGCCTGACTGACGGTAACAGTGAGTACAGTTGGTGGCTGTAGGGCAATGTCTTTATGATGCGTTTGGCCTTGGCCACGCACCGCTGGTTGTATATATCCAGGAGGGAGGGGAGATCACCTCCAACGATATACTGGGCCGTCCGCACCACCGTCGATGGAGATCGGGCCGTGCTCTCCTCTCTGCTTCCTGAAGTCCACCATCAGCTCCTTGGTCTTCTTGACGTTGAAAAAGATATGAAATATATATGAAAAATATCCCTTAGATATGTGTGTGTGTGTGTCTGTGCTAGAGAGAGGTGTGTGTGTGTGTGTGTGTATAGAGATGTGTGTGTGTGTCTGTGCTAGAGAGAGGTGTGTGTGTGTGTGTATAGAGATGTGTGTGTGTGTGTGTGTGTGTGTGTGTAAGAGAGAGATATGTGTGTGTGAGTGTGTGTGTGTGTGTGTGTGCGTGGTGCTGATGATGGTTGTTAAGGAACATCCTGAACTCTCCGAACACTTGTTCCACCGACAAAAGCTGTTAGCTCCTCTGTTAGCGTCTCTGTTAGCGTCTCTGTTAGCTTCTCTTTTAGCGTCTCTGTTAGCTTCTCTGTTTGCGTCTCTGTTAGTGTCACTGTTAGCGTCACTGTTAGCGTCTCTGTGAGCTTCTCTGTTTGCTTCTCAGTAAGCGTTTCTGTTAGCGTCTCTGTTAGCTTCTCTGTTAGCGTATCTGTTAGCTTTTCTGTTAGCTTCTCTGTTAGCGTCTATGATGGCTATTCTGTTAGCGTCTCTGTTAGCTTCTCAGTTAGCGTCTCCGTTAGCTTCTATATTAGCGTCTCTGTTAGTGTCACTATTAGCGTCTCTGTTAGCTTCTTTGTTAGCGTCTCTCTTAGCGTCTCTGTTAGCTTCTCCGTTAGCGTCTCTGTTAGCGTCTCATCAGGTTCATGAAGAGGCCTACAGAAATCAAAGCCTGTTCGGCAGAACAAACAATAAAGCCTCCCCCCTTCCCTCCCCTCCCCCTGCCCTCCCTCTCACTCCTCATCTCCTCCCCCCATGGTGAGGAGATGGACACGCTGGGTTAGCCTTCGTTTGGGTCCTCCTCCCCACTTCTCTCTCTCCTTCTCTTCTCTCCCCACCTCTCTCCCTCCTCCTCCCTCCCTCTATCCTCCTCCCTCCCTCCCTCACCACCTCTCTTCCTCCTCCTCCTCCTCCCTCTCCCTCCCCCCCTCTATCCTCCTCCCTCCTTCTCCCTCTCCTTCACTCTATCCTCCTCCCTCCTTTTCCTCCCTCACCCAAATCTTTCTTCCTCCTCCTCCCTCTCCCACACCTCTCTCCCTCCTCCTCCCTCCCTCTATCCTCCTCCCTCCCTCTCTCCCTCACCCTCTCCTCTCCCTCTCCCTCCCTCTCCCCCCTCACCACCTCTCTTCCTCCTCCTCCTCCCTCTCTCTCCCTCCCTCCCTCACCACCTCTCTCCCTCCTCCTCCCTCTCCCTCCCTCCCTCTATCCTCCCTCCCTCCTTCTTCTCCCTCCCCACCTCTCTCCCGCCCCCTCCCTCTCCCTCCCTCCCTCTATCCTCCTCCCTCCTTCTCCTCCCTCCCCACATCTCTCCCTCCTCCTCCATCTCCCTCCCTCCCTCTATCCTCCTCCCTCTCCCTCCCTCCCTCTATCCTCCTCCCTCCTTCTCCTCCCTCACCACCTCTCTCCCTTCTCCTCCCACTCCCTCCCTCCCTCTATCCTCCTCCCTCCTTCTCCTCCCTCCCCCACATCTCTCCCTCCTCCTCCTCCCACTCCCTCCCTCCCTCTATCCTCCTCCCTCTCCCTCCCTCCCTCTATCCTCCTCCCTCCTTCTCCTCCCTCCCCACCTCTCTCCCTCCTCCTCCTCCCTCTCCCTCCCTCTATCCTCCTCCCTCCTTCTCCACCCTCCCCCACATCTCTCCTCCTCACCCAAAGACAAACTCCAGCTCCCCAGAACTGTGTTGAAAGTCAAGCCTCAGTGAGGCGGCGTGTTGGGACTCAGAGTCTCCCTTGGGACAACAAGTGAGTCTCTGAGTCATTCAGTCACCGTGGTGACAGGATGAATACGCTTCATCAGACCTTGGATCAACCCTTCATTAAGTCTTGGGTTGGCTCTCTTCTTCTGGTCACTTCAAGGTTCAACATGTTTTATGAGCCATTTAAACCAGTTCAACAGAATGCTTCCTCCCCATTCCCTCCTGCAGTGTGTGTGTGTGTGTGTGTGTGTGTGTGTTGAGCACCAGTCCAAACACCTACACCACACACACCTGTGTCTCCTTTACTCTAATCATGTTGGCCAGAAGGTGGTGGATTCAGCGCCCCCTAGTGGTGCATTAACAGATATTAATAAAACATGACTTTAGTAGTAATTTATCTTTTTATTTAGGTGGAGGAGGTTAGGGAGGTTTGGAGGTGAGGAGGTGGGGGAGGTGAGGAGGTGGGGGAGGTGAGGAGGTGAGGAGGTGAGGTGGTTAGGGAGGTGAGGAGGTGGGGGAGGTGAGGAGGTTAGGGAGGTTTGGAGGTTTGGAGGTGAGGAGGTGGGGGAGGTGAGGAGGTGAGGAGGTGAGGAGGTGGGGGAGGTGAGGAGTTGGGGGAGGTGAGGAGGTTAGGGAGGTTTGGAGGTGAAGGAGGTGAGGAGGTGGGGGAGGTGAGGAGGTGGGGGAGGTTAGGGAGGTGAGGAGGTCAGGCGGTGGGGGAGGTTAGGGAGGTGAGGAGGTGAGGAGGTGAGTAGGTGAGGAGGTCGAGGAGGTTAGGGAGGTGAGGAGGTGAGGGAGGTGAGGAGGTGGGGGAGGTGAGGAGGTTAGGAGGTTTGGAGGTTTGGAGGTGAGGAGGTGGGGGAGGTTAGGGAGGTGAGGAGGTCAGGCGGTGGGGGAGGTAAGGGAGGTGAGGAGGTGAGGAGGTGAGTAGGTGAGGAGGTCGAGGAGGTTAGGGAGGTGAGGAGGTGGGGGAGGTGAGGAGGTGAGGTGGTTAGGGAGGTGAGGAGGTGGGGGAGGTGAGGAGATGAGGAGGTGAGGAGTTGGGGGAGGTGAGGAGGAGGGGGAGGTTAGGGAGGTGAGGAGGTGATGGAGGAGAGGAGGTGAGGGTGGTTGGCCGCTCCCTCTTCCTCGTGACCAGCGCACCGCCTTAGCCACGCCCCTTTCCACAACAGTGTGTGTATGTGTGTTTGAATGTGTGTGTGTGTCCATATAAATATGTGTGTGTGTGTGTGTGTGTGTGTGTGTTTGTATGTGTGTGTGTTTGTATGTGTGTGTGTTTCCATGTGTGTGTGTGAGTGTTGCTACAACGGACACAGAGACACTGAGGAACCATAACCCCATACCCCAAACCCAGGGAGGAGGTCCTCCTGGGTGAATGTGGACTGGAAGGTGTGGATGAGTGTCAGTGTGTCTGAGGACCCTCCTCCATCTGGGGACACTCTGTAGAAGGAGAGAGAGCCAGCAGGTCGGTCCACATACACTCCTACTCTGTTAGAGGAGGGGAGACCTATGACTGTTTTACTACCGTTGTACAGGACAGAGTAACGATCATCAGAACAATAAAGACTCCAGGACTTGTTGTTCCATCCAAGCCTGCTGTCATCACCCCCTCCTCTCCTTGTGATTCCTCTGTATGTCACTCCAATATCAACACGTCCTTTCCTCTCCACCTCCCAGTAACAGCGGTCAGTCAGACCCTCTCTACACAACACCTGGGGACAGGAGTCAAATCTCTCTGGGTGATCAGGATACTTCTCCTCCTCTTTAACCCTCGTCACCTTCCTGTTGTCTCCTCATCTCTCTGAAATGGTTCAGTCCTGTTGTTTTGGATTCTTCTTGTGTTGTTTCCTGGTTTGTTTTGGGTTCTACCCTTTACAGGAAGGCAGGCACACACACACACCCACACACACACACACACACACACAAACACACACACACACAAAGGAATGGCCCCAGGGCCCCTAGGGTGATGAGCTCTGCCAGTAGAGCGCTGTCTGCCATTGAACAAACACACTCACAAACAGAACCTGAGGCTCTTTCCATTGTGTGGGGCTGTGAACATTTCCACATGTACATTTACGGAGCACCTTTCACCCTTGTTAGTGATCACCAACCTTTGGAATGGACTTCCATGAACCCCAAGTCCAAGCCACCCGCTCTAATAGAAGGTTGAGTCTACGTCTCCAGCCTTCCAGCTACACAGTCCGCTACACGTCTGGTCAGGACACTCTGGAAGACTCTATGTCACGCCACCCGGGGAAAGTACTTTAATAATAATAATAATGATTAGGATTATGGTAATCATTTTATTTATATTGCACTTTTCAATTAAAAGAGCATATCAGAGTGCTTCACAGTTAAAAACATAGCAAACACACACAATACAATTACTGAATATAGTGAGCACTAATATTAACATAAAAAGGCCTTCCTAAATCAAAAGGTTTTTAGGCCTGAAGGTCTTTAGGTATTAAATGTTTCTCAGGGCGTTTTAAATGAGGAAAGACAAGCAGAAGAATATGTGCACTTTGTGCTGCTAAAGCTGTTGTGAGGCAATGTCATCGGCTACCATCGACCCCTACTGATGACCCTGAGCTACGGGGACAAGGATTGTTGTTCTGTTCTCTGAAGGTCAGGGCGGTATCAAGGCAGTAAGATATAGTGAACCAACCAGTTGGTCCACTTCAACCTCTTCTAGGCTGTTGTTCCAGGACTTCACTCAGTCATACACAATAATAACTTTATTAAAATATGAACCATAGACAGAGAGCTCTGATGACTAGAAGCTCAGACACACACCGTCTCTGACGATACTTTTAGTCCATTTGAAGCACAGACTTTAACACATTTAGACTATTGATTATCATCAAAAGGTTCATGACTGAAACTGTATTATTATGTTTATTTGATAGCATTCAAATATTGAGTAGAAAACTGACCATAAACAGTATAATAAATGTGATGACATGATTTTTAGCGGTTATGTTTCTATTTTAGACAAGGTTATCATGTTTATAATGGGTTATAGTTCTATAATAGACAGGGTTATCATGTTTATAATGGGTTATAGTTCTATAATAGACAGGGTTATCATGTTTATAATGTGTTATAGTTCTAAAATAGACAGGGTTTTCATGTTTATAAGATAAAGGGTTATC
>JANIIK010003301.1:0-11848 GCA_027704905.1 Muraenolepis orangiensis
GTTGTTTAGCGCCCTTTTTTATTATAACTTGTTAAACCCATTTGTTCTTTGAGGTGAGTTTTAATTAATGTAGGTGTAGTTGCTATAGTTCCACCAGTAGGAGGCACTGTGGCACACAGGGGTCGTGTGTGCGGCCTTCAGTGCGGATCGAACGGGTGGTCCAATGAAAATTAATCTATCGACAAAGACGTATTAGGTGAAAGTTTAATGAAAGGTTTAATGTTATTTGTGATCATAAAAAAATGTGTCAAGAGACTGGGTCACGCTTGTTGCTCAGGCTGCACTGCAGCACCTATTCACCGGTGCGATCCCACTATTAAGCAGGGCTGTGTGATTGACACCACAGTTTTTGTTTTTCGCCCTTTGAGTCACACTTAAAATGCGGACACCCGATCAATAAAGCACTACAGCTCAGTAGCTAGGTTTCAAACGATCCGCCAGCCTCAGCCTCCAAGTAGCTAGGATTACAGGCACACACCACGGCGCCCAGCTAGCCCAGCTACTATCCTTGTTTCCACCAAGCTTTTTGAGAGCTGGTTCGGAGCTTGCGCGTCCTCTCGAACCAGTTCTTTGGGTTTCCACCGCAATGGAGCCTTTCTGGCTCCATTAAGTGATTTGTTTGCGGCTCCACTTCGAAGCTGGGCTAGCCAGCAGGCTCCACTACGTCAGGGGCTGGGGACGGGGCTTATCGGACAAACTCAAAGTTTTTTCCCGCCATTTTTTAAATCAGTAAAATTCGCCGTGGACGTGAAGGTGACAGTGGTCCGTGGACGAGACAAACTGTGTTTGTTTGCGTTGTTGTCCTCGGCAGAAGGTCACAATAAACTAGAGGAGCTTCTAGAACAAACCGCTATTAGAAAAACTACAGCGCGAGATGTCTTCAGCGGGGGACAGGACCGAGGAGCTAATCGATAACAAACTGGACGATACGAGGAGCTAATCGATAACAAACTGGACGATACGAGGAGCTATTCGATAACAAACTGATGATCCGCTGCTGTCACTCCTGGTAAGTTTTACTTTATAAATCTTTCCTGTGTTGCCAACCAGCTTTGTATTTATAATCTGTTTAGCGAGCTGCTCATTATCACATCAATGTTATGTTCCTATCATCACAAATGAGGCTTCTGTTAGCCGATATTAACATTGATAACGTCAGGATGCTACTTTCTAAAAACAGTAAAGTGTAATGGAGTCATGTTTTAATGCACTTTTCTCTTGTTTTTGTTGTTTATGGAGTCGTCTTCCCTCGACGATGCGATGCGGAGCTACCGCCCCCACTGGGCTGCAGCTCACAGGAGCCCCTCAGCCCCTCGAAGCTTTATTAACATGGACTTATTACACTGCACTCTATACTTTTACATTTTGTGATTACTGTATATTGTGTATTTAATGTTTTTTTTTTTTTTAATAAAACATTTCTATTTTTCATACAATGTCCGCTTCATTATGCTTTATCAACCGAGAAACATAATACAAGATAACAGTTTTGAAGAAGAAAAGGCAAATGGTCCCTTCTGTTTAAGTACTATATTAATGCAGCTCTAACGTCAAGTCCATTTTATTAGTATAGTCCTTTATCACAGTTAGGGGCTTCAACGTAATCGCGTCCATAGCACTAAAGACGAGCAGCTGTTTGTAGCCTCAAAGCCAGGAGCAACACTTTTACATCCATCATGTAATCCACTGTTGTGGAATTTGGCGCGAGCTGCTGGGAAAGCAGAGACGTTAACAGTGACGTCATGACGTGGCTCTAGGCGAAAAAGTCGGTGGAAACGCAAACCAGTTCTTAGACGGGTCGCCAATTGAACCAACTGCGAACCGGCTCTCGCGCCACCCGAGAGCTAGAACTAGGCTTGCTTTGGTGGAAACGAGGCTGTATGTATTGTATCTATTGTATGACGACACAACGGTGGTGGGCCTCATCAAAAACAACGATGAGGCAGCCTACAGGGAGGAAGTCCCTCAACACCAAGAAGACTAAGGAGCTCAGCGTGGACTTCAGGAAGACCAGAGCTGGCGCACACGCCCCCATCCTCGTCAACGGAGCAGAGGTTGAGCGTGTCTAAAAGGCCCACACACGCGCTCATGCTGTCTAGTGCCCCAAAGACACTGGCCCCACATGAATCAGAAGACAAGGGAGACGCACACGATGACAACCATGTTGTTGTGAAGCAGAAGAATGAGGACATGATGATGAAGAGACTGCAGATACGACTGAGAGCTCATCTTCTGACAAGCCAGCACAAGTGAGGACCAGATGAGCCATGGACCTCCAGCCTCTTGTAGCCTGCCTGATTGTGTGTGTGTGTGTGTGTGTGTGTGCACGTGTGTGTGTGTGCGTGTGTATGTTTCAAACCACCATGCCCCCTTGTTCCTTGACGCCTGTAGCTTTAGTCATAAATAGTAAGGTTCGACCCCAGGCCATGTTCCCCATACAAGCGACACTCAGACAACTCAGACACATGCAGACGCTGCTTCCTTCTGACTGCATGTGCAGCCTTCTCCTCCTCCACGTCTAACTGGTCACATTCACACAGGAAAGAAAGAAGGAAAAGGGACAGATAAAAGTCAAGTTAGGTCCTAACGTGTGATCTCCGAGAGAGAGAGAGAGTATAAATAGATGGATGTAATGGATATAAATATAATTATATCCAATGTTCATCTATGTAAAACGGTCCTAAATATAAGAAAGGTTTGAAGGCAAAAAGCACCCTTTTTATTATAACCCATTTGTTCTTTGAGGTGAGGTTTAATTAATGTAGGTGTAGTTGCTGTAGTTCCACCAGTAGGAGGCACTGTGCCCGGCCGGCCGGCTGTGCCCGGTTAATCTATCGACAAAGACGTATTTATGTGGTTAATGTTAAAAGACTGGGTCCCTTGTTGCTCAGGCTGCACTGCAGCACCTATTCACCGGTGCGATCCCACTATTAAGCAGGGCTGTGTGATTGACACCACAGTTTTTGTTTTTCGCCCTTTGAGTCACACTTAAAATGCGGACACCCGATCAATAAAGCACTACAGCTCAGTAGCTAGGTTTCAAACGATCCGCCAGCCTCAGCCTCCAAGTAGCTAGGATTACAGGCACACACCACGGCGCCCAGCTAGCCCAGCTACTATCCTTGTTTCCACCAAGCTTTTTGAGAGCTGGTTCGGAGCTTGCGCGTCCTCTCGAACCAGTTCTTTGGGTTTCCACCGCAATGGAGCCTTTCTGGCTCCATTAAGTGATTTGTTTGCGGCTCCACTTCGAAGCTGGGCTAGCCAGCAGGCTCCACTACGTCAGGGGCTGGGGACGGGGCTTATCGGACAAACTCAAAGTTTTTTCCCGCCATTTTTTAAATCAGTAAAATTCGCCGTGGACGTGAAGGTGACAGTGGTCCGTGGACGAGACAAACTGTGTTTGTTTGCGTTGTTGTCCTCGGCAGAAGGTCACAATAAACTAGAGGAGCTTCTAGAACAAACCGCTATTAGAAAAACTACAGCGCGAGATGTCTTCAGCGGGGGACAGGACCGAGGAGCTAATCGATAACAAACTGGACGATACGAGGAGCTAATCGATAACAAACTGGACGATACGAGGAGCTATTCGATAACAAACTGATGATCCGCTGCTGTCACTCCTGGTAAGTTTTACTTTATAAATCTTTCCTGTGTTGCCAACCAGCTTTGTATTTATAATCTGTTTAGCGAGCTGCTCATTATCACATCAATGTTATGTTCCTATCATCACAAATGAGGCTTCTGTTAGCCGATATTAACATTGATAACGTCAGGATGCTACTTTCTAAAAACAGTAAAGTGTAATGGAGTCATGTTTTAATGCACTTTTCTCTTGTTTTTGTTGTTTATGGAGTCGTCTTCCCTCGACGATGCGATGCGGAGCTACCGCCCCCACTGGGCTGCAGCTCACAGGAGCCCCTCAGCCCCTCGAAGCTTTATTAACATGGACTTATTACACTGCACTCTATACTTTTACATTTTGTGATTACTGTATATTGTGTATTTAATGTTTTTTTTTTTTTTAATAAAACATTTCTATTTTTCATACAATGTCCGCTTCATTATGCTTTATCAACCGAGAAACATAATACAAGATAACAGTTTTGAAGAAGAAAAGGCAAATGGTCCCTTCTGTTTAAGTACTATATTAATGCAGCTCTAACGTCAAGTCCATTTTATTAGTATAGTCCTTTATCACAGTTAGGGGCTTCAACGTAATCGCGTCCATAGCACTAAAGACGAGCAGCTGTTTGTAGCCTCAAAGCCAGGAGCAACACTTTTACATCCATCATGTAATCCACTGTTGTGGAATTTGGCGCGAGCTGCTGGGAAAGCAGAGACGTTAACAGTGACGTCATGACGTGGCTCTAGGCGAAAAAGTCGGTGGAAACGCAAACCAGTTCTTAGACGGGTCGCCAATTGAACCAACTGCGAACCGGCTCTCGCGCCACCCGAGAGCTAGAACTAGGCTTGCTTTGGTGGAAACGAGGCTGTATGTATTGTATCTATTGTATGACGACACAACGGTGGTGGGCCTCATCAAAAACAACGATGAGGCAGCCTACAGGGAGGAAGTCCCTCAACACCAAGAAGACTAAGGAGCTCAGCGTGGACTTCAGGAAGACCAGAGCTGGCGCACACGCCCCCATCCTCGTCAACGGAGCAGAGGTTGAGCGTGTCTAAAAGGCCCACACACGCGCTCATGCTGTCTAGTGCCCCAAAGACACTGGCCCCACATGAATCAGAAGACAAGGGAGACGCACACGATGACAACCATGTTGTTGTGAAGCAGAAGAATGAGGACATGATGATGAAGAGACTGCAGATACGACTGAGAGCTCATCTTCTGACAAGCCAGCACAAGTGAGGACCAGATGAGCCATGGACCTCCAGCCTCTTGTAGCCTGCCTGATTGTGTGTGTGTGTGTGTGTGTGTGTGCACGTGTGTGTGTGTGCGTGTGTATGTTTCAAACCACCATGCCCCCTTGTTCCTTGACGCCTGTAGCTTTAGTCATAAATAGTAAGGTTCGACCCCAGGCCATGTTCCCCATACAAGCGACACTCAGACAACTCAGACACATGCAGACGCTGCTTCCTTCTGACTGCATGTGCAGCCTTCTCCTCCTCCACGTCTAACTGGTCACATTCACACAGGAAAGAAAGAAGGAAAAGGGACAGATAAAAGTCAAGTTAGGTCCTAACGTGTGATCTCCGAGAGAGAGAGAGAGTATAAATAGATGGATGTAATGGATATAAATATAATTATATCCAATGTTCATCTATGTAAAACGGTCCTAAATATAAGAAAGGTTTGAAGGCAAAAAGCACCCTTTTTATTATAACCCATTTGTTCTTTGAGGTGAGGTTTAATTAATGTAGGTGTAGTTGCTGTAGTTCCACCAGTAGGAGGCACTGTGCCCGGCCGGCCGGCTGTGCCCGGTTAATCTATCGACAAAGACGTATTTATGTGGTTAATGTTAAAAGACTGGGTCCCTTGTTGCTCAGGCTGCACTGCATCGCATTCACGACCGGGGAACTGTAGGTTGCCCGGGGGTGTCGTCGCACGTTTCCCCCGCATGTGCGAACTTTTTAAATTAAGTTAAGTTAACGTAAATGTTAACATCCGAACACCCGAACCTGAAGATCAAAGATTTGCAGCTCAGTACCCCTGGGCATAATCGATCCGCCAGTCTAAGCCTCCAAGTAGCATGGATTACAGGCACACGCCACCGCGCCCAGCGAGAGGACAGGTGCTCCTGGTGGTTTTATCTTCGACAGACATGAGGTAATGCCTAGTGCCCTTATTGCTCTAGGATGACACCTGGTGGTGACAATAATGGGGGTGAATAATAATTCCATCTACCATGAACGTTGAAGATGTTTTTATTTGCCAATGCAAAGAAAGCATTCCATTGTACATGTCACCAGGAATGGCAAATATTAATGTCCATTTAATGCCAATATAAATGTCCATTCAACTCCCTACATAACTAATAACTGGTACAGACCACTGGTTATTAGACTTCCTAACCAACAGACCCCAGTCAGTCAGGTTAGCCAATCTCACCTCCTCCACCCTCACCCTGAACACCGGCGTCCCCCAGGGCTGTGTGCTGAGCCCTCCCCTCTACTCCCTCTTCACCCACGACTGCACCATCATCAGGTTTGCCGACTACACAACGGTGGTGGGCCTCATCAAAAACAACGATGAGGCAGCCTACAGGGAGGAGGTCCAGCACCTGGTGGTGTGGAGCGCTGACAACAACCTGGCCCTCACACCCACCAAGAAGACCAAGGAGCTCAGCGTGGACTTCAGGAAGACCAGAGCTGGCGCACACGCCCCCATCCTCATCAACGGAGTGGAGGTCGAGCGCGTCTTCAGCTTCAAATTCCTGGGGGTCCACATCTCCGAGGACCTCTCTTGGTCCCTCAACACAGCCTCACTGGTAAAGAAGGCTCACCAGCGTCTCTTCTTCCTGAGGAGACTGAGGAAAGCCCACCTGTCACCTCAGATTCTGATGACCTTTTACTGGTGTGCTATTGAAAGTATCCTCACCAACTGCATCACAGTGTGGTACGGAAACTGCACTGTTTCAGACCGTAAAGCGCTGCAGAGGGTGGTGAAAACCACCCAACGCATCGTTGGATTACCCCTCCCTGCAATTAACACTACCCACCACAAACGGTGTCTGAGGAAGGCACAACACATAGTGGATGGCCCATCTCACCCCAACCATGGACTGTTAGCCCTCCTCCCCTCCGGGAGGCGCTATAGAAACCTCTGTTCCAAGTCAAGCAGGCTTAGGATCAGCTTCTTCCCCTCAGCTGTCATCTCTCTGAACTCTGCTAACATACCTGTAAATGTGTACATTTTTATTGTACTTTAATTTTATTTGTTGTATATATTTTAATCTTCAACTGTTGATAGAACTGCATATCCCTGCTGACTACCTGCTGTATATACATTTATATATATATTTATCTTGTTTTTCATAATTGCATACCCCTGATCACTACCTGTTAAATACTTGTATACTTATACCATCTCACAAATACTCTAATACTAGAAGTAATGGTATAACTGTTTTAATACCTAAACTGTCAATTATTATATCCATGCACTTTACTGCACCATTTGCACTCTGGTTAGATGCCAACTTATTTTCTCTGTACTGTACTTGTGCTGCAATGACAATACATTAGAATCTAATCTAATTGGAAGAGGTGGTGTTATCACTACTTATGTGACGTCATGTTCCTCTGTCGCTGTGTATTATGCTGTCACTGTATCCCAGAACCACTATCAGAATGCCTTTGTCAATGAAAGTACAACGAAATTGAAACAGCAATCCACATGATCACTATTTACACATAACAGCGTTATAAAAATATAAATTATTCCAAAACTAAACAAAAAAACATTTAAATTGCCAAATGGGACATATTGCAGTGGTTAAACAGGTGAGGACTGATTTGATGGACCTGAAGCATCTACCATAGGGCAGCGTGTCCAACAGGTGACGTGAAAGTGAACTTATCTTGTAATAATTCAACCCACGTTGAACGGGTGAAACGTGTGGTCCTAGTTGTTGCGGTGTGTAGCGCACCGCTGCCACTAGATGGCGTCTTTTACCAATAGTTCCAATCTGCAGGGCCGGATAGGCCCCAGCATGGGGGACCCGAGGGCGGCTCTCGGTTTACTGCCGAGAGATTACTTGGTTACACAACCAAGCCAATTGGTTTACGGCAAAAGAGGCTGTAGTGTCGTGTTGGGTGTAACATCCTTTATGGACACAACTAATAACCAGGTTGCTCCATTGCACCTGTTTCTGTAGCTAGTCCAAAAACATTACTGTACTTTTAGCTGAACTTACTGTATTTCTACCCCTGAGCCCTGGTTCAGTTGATGGAGACTTGTTAAAAATTAAATGCACTTTTGACTTCTGGTGACGAGTTGTTCTCTTACCTTCCTTTGTTGAAACACACAATATTGTAAGTCACTTTGGATAAAAGCATCTAAATGACTAAATGACTGTAATGTAATGTTCTTGTACACCTTGTTCTCACTCGTAAAGTCACTTTGGATAAAAGCATCGGCTGCATTTAATGACCAAATGTACATTCAGTCAAAAGACACCAACTTTATATTGAGGATATTTTAATACATCCAACATTTTAAGAAAAGTCAACAGTTCCACATACACAAACCTTTCATAAAATGCGTTTCACAAAAAAAACACAAGGAAACAAAACCATTAATAGGAACCGAGAACCAAGGGCTAGAAAATGATATCAAAATTCATTCAGGGCTTCAGCGCCATCTTGACATCGGAGGATCTTTGAGCTTTAGCTGAGGAGGAAAGAAACATAAGAATAAGAGTCTGGAGCAGCGGAAACAGAACGAGACGGTTTACATCAAGACTTAACGACAACAAACAGATGAAGAGGATTCTAAATCATGTAATAAAAACTACACCAATAGATACATTCCACCAATACAACCAGGTTTTTAAAAATAAAATAAAATCCTACTTATACCAACAAATAACTCCCCATCTTCACATACTTTGTGCTCCCAATTCCCTCATTTGACCAGTTGGCCACTTTGAACCAAACTGATTCTCCACGAAATAGAAAGAGGAGCAGCTAGCAGCTAGCCTCTAGCGGTTATCTTGCTGAAGGTCGTCTACCCCCTCCGTGTGGTACCTGCTCTGAGCCTTGGTCCACTTGAGGGCGTGTCTGGGAGGCAGGGTGATGCTGGGGTGGTAGAAGGTGCATCCGGCTCTCTTACACTGGGTGGCAAACCGACAAGGCTGTGAACCGACATCAAACCGATTAGTCATGAGGACATCCGTGTGTTTAACCGTTGCGGGTTTCCAAGGGCGATGGGCCCACAGGTGAAACAAAGAACGTTTACCTTGGGGTGATAAAAAGAACAGTCCATCTTCTTGCACTCAGGGAAGAAGCGACACACACTACTAGACTGAGGGGCTGCTGCTGCTGTGGACACACACACACACACACACACACACACATATATATATCCTGGGTCAACCTATTTACATTTTCTTGAATCCTAACAATTCCTCCACTCAAACTACCAAGAACATCTGGGCCACATGGTGTGAATGACTCAAAACCGATTGGCTACAAGGCGACGGTCAGAGGGAGACTGTAACCAATGAGGAGGAGGCGGTACCTGTTCTGGGCGGGACTGGCGGGCCGGCGGCCCGGCGGCTGACGTGTGTGAAGGTACAGTCAGACTTGGTGCACTTGGCATCGTATTTACAGTTGGGATGGACAAACAGACACTTGTCTCCAAATGTGCAGTTAGGGAACGTCCTTCGAGAAGAGGAGACAAAAACCCAACGATTGTCAATACATGAAATACACACTTAAGATACACATTTAAAAGACATGAAGTATAGGTGTTATGTCTTACTTGCACTGTGTGGTGGGGTGGTGGTAGGGACAGGAGTCTCCACTCTTACACACGGGCCAGAAGCGGCACCGCTCCAGACCCTTCTGCCTCTTCTGAGGGACCACAGCATCCTCTTCCTCCTCTTCCTCCTCTACCTCCATGCTGTCATCTGAGAGGACAGGAGTATGGGAGAGGAGGGCAGAGAGGAGGAGAGGAGAGAAGAGGAGAGAGGGGCGGGCGAGAGAAGAGGAAAGAGGGGCGGGAGAGAGAAGAGAGAGGAGCGGGAGAGAGGGGCGGGAGAGAGGAGCGGGATAGAGAAGAGGAGAGGGGCGGGAGAGGAGAGGACCACAGGTTAGTCTAAGTAAGTGCTAACAGACCATCTGCTCTGTTCATCATTTTTATCCTCATCCTGTGTCCTTGTCATCAGGAGGCCACGGAGCTTTAGATAAGATGGTCTAAAAAGACCATAGAATTAAATTAAACAAACGGTAAAAATGTCTTAAAAAAGACTCGGTGACTGGACTGGTCCTTCCTACCGTGGGCCGTGATGAAGCCTCCCTGGAGCCTCTGCAGGACGCTGCCTTTTGGCTGGAGGCCCAGCCTGGAGGACAGGGGAGGGGGCCGGGGACTCTCCAGCTCCATGTCAGAGTCCGCCATGTTGCCCAGCGGGCTGGGCACGCCGTCCAGAGTCACGATGAACTTGGGGCTGGCGGCCTCCAGGGCGGCCTCCTTACTGAGGGGACAATGTGCAACAAATAAAGGTTAGGTATACAGTGCTGCTCGAAAGTATGTGAACCCCTTGAACAGTTAAGAGTTTTCTGTTGTTTTACCATGATTTTCCTATTTTATCATCACAAGTTTTACATATATGAAATGTCAGGTTTATGTTTAACAGTTCCATGTACTTTTTTAGAGGGAATTGTGTGAGTAGCCAAAAAAATACATGAAACATGGAATTAGTGGATGTGCAAAAGTAAGTGAACCCCCAGCTGTATTGGTAAAGTCAAGGAGGTAACAGATTCAGGTGAAACACTTTTGGGTGCTTAATTAGTCAATTAAGCAAACCAATCAAATGAGACATCATTAGGAAAAGGGTTGGACAACACAGATTAAAAGAGAGAGAAAAACAACCAAACGACTGCAGTGCCAGGGTGTACCCATACGAATCAACCATGCCAAGAGGAAAGGAGATACCCGAGGAAATCAAGAAAATGGTACTGACAGCCCATCAGTCTAGAGAAGGCTACAAGACAATCTCCAAACGATTCCAGCTCCATCCATCCACGGTGAGGCAAATAATTTACAAATGGAGGGCGTCCAAGATGACCGCATCTTTGCCTAGAAGTGGACGCCCATTAAAACTAACATCAAGAAGCACCCGTAGAATAATAAATCAGGTAAAGGACAACCCACACATCACCTCTAAAGAGTTGCAGAGCTCTCTGGCAGCGTCAGCTGTAAATGTACATGCGTCTACAATTAGACGAAAATTGAACCAACACGACATTCATGGGAGGGTTGCTAGAAGGAAGCCTCTGCTCTCCAAAAAGAACAAAGCTGCCCGTTTAAACTTTGCCAGAGAGAACTTGGACAAACCAGAGGCCTTCTGGAAGTCCATTCTCTGGACAGATGAGTCCAAAATAGAATTATTTGGTCATAATCGTAAGCGCTTTGTTTGGAGAAAAACCAACACAGCACATGAAGAAAAGAACCTCATCCCAACAGTGAAGCATGGTGGTGGAAATGTTAAGGTATGGGGCTGCTTCTCTGCTTCTGGACCTGGACAACTCCATATCATCCAGGGAAACATGAATTCTGAAGTGTATCAGCAAATTCTTGATAAGAATCTCCAGCCATCAGTCAGGAAGTTGAAACTGGGCCGTAAATGGGTTTTTCAACAAGACAACGACCCAAAACATACCAGCAAATCTACCAAGGAATGGTTCAGAAAAAAGAGGATTCGTACTCTGGATTGGCCAAGTCAAAGTCCGGACCTCAATCCAATTGAAATGTTGTGGCTAGACCTGAAGCGGGGGGTACATGCCAGATGTCCCTCCAACCTTTCTCAACTGGCTGAGTTCTGCAAGGAAGAGTGGGCAAAAATCCCCCACAGCAGATGCGAGAGACTGGTCAGTGGCTATAGAAAACATTTGATTGCAGTAATGGCTGCAAAAGGAGGTGCCACACGCTATTAACCAAAAGGGTTCACATACTTTTGCACAAGTCATATTTTCAGTTTTTGTGGGAGAAACCACTTTTTTTGAATAAATAATGAAAATACATCATTTTTCTTTGTTTGTGTCCATTATTTGGAAAGTCCTGCTTTACAAATTGGTGTTTGGATATACATTTAATAAGGTTATTTTACATTTTTGTACAATTACAATGACCATGTCTAGGGGGTTCACATACTTTCGAGCAGCACTG
>JANIIK010003302.1:0-11848 GCA_027704905.1 Muraenolepis orangiensis
TCTGTCTGTCTGTCTGTCTGTCTGTCTGTCTGTCTGTCTGTCTGTCTGTCTGTCTGTCTGTCTGTCTGTCTGTCTGTCTGTCTGTCTGTCTGTCTGTCTGTCTGTCTGTCTGTCTCTCTCTCTCTCTCTCTCTCTCTCTCTCTATCTATGTCTCTCTCTCTCTCTCTCTCTCTCTCTCTCTCTCTCTCTCTCTCTCTGTCTGTCTGTCTGTCTGTCTGTCTGTCTGTCTGTCTGTCTGTCTGTCTGTCTGTCTGTCTGTCTGTCTGTCTGTCTGTCTGTCTGTCTCTCCGCTCTCTCTCTCTCTCTCTCTCTCTATCTATGTCTATGTCTCTCTCTCTCTCTCTCTCTCTCTCTCTCTCTCTCTCTCTCTCTCTCTCTCTCTCTCTCTCTCTCTCTCCGTCTCTCTGTCTCTCTCTCTGTCTCTCTCTCTCTCTCTCTCTCTCTCTCTCTCTCTCTCTCTCTCTCTCTCTCTCTCTCTCTCTCTCTCTCTCTCTCTCTCTCTCTCTCTCTCTCTCTCTCTCTCTCTGTCTACCCGTCTCTATGTCTATCTATGTCTCTCTCTCTCTCTCTCTCTCTCTCTCTCTCTCTCTCTGTCTCTCGCGAATCGAGACGCTACCCGACAAATTTAGGGTCTTGGGGAGAAAGCCCGAGGAGGAGTTGGTTAAAGTTTGGAGGACGAAAACGGAAAAAAACGGCGTGTTTTTTGGCGCTTTTTTCCGACGCCGAATTCAAAATGGCCGACTTCCTGTACGTAATTTGATATCCCTCCAAGAGCGTTTTTTGTTTGTCTCCGCACCCTACATATACGTAGCGAGTTTCGTCCGTTTACGTGAAAGTTAAAGTTTTTGAGGAGTTAACGTGAAAAACGGAAGTGGCCGTTGCCACGGTAACGCCACATTAAGTAACATGGGATTTGATGTAGAGCCGTTCAGGGCGTCAGTGTTAACCATGGTGTGAAGTTCGGTGGCGTTCCGAGCGTGTCAGTTTGAGTTATGACATCATCGTCTTCCGTGGCGAGGGATGGCCTGGCATTAGAGCGAACGCGAAATTCGGAAGCAACTCACGGCTACGCCGTGCGAAACAAAAAAATTCTGTGGATAACTTAAGGTGTCCCGTGTCTCGAGACGCTACCCGACAAATTTGGAGTCTGTCGGATAAAGTCCCTAGGAGGAGTTCGTTAAAGTGCGGAGGATGAAAAACGCCATAAATCGGCTGTTTTCCGACGCCGAAATCAAAATTCCCGACTTCCTGTACGTAATGTGAAATCGCTCCAAGAGCGTTTTTTGTTAGTCTCCGCACCCTACAAATGCGTCGCGAGGTTCGTTTGTTTCCGTGAAAGTTAAAGTGTTGCTGCCCGAACGTTAAAAACGGCGTTGGGCGTGGCCTACGCAATTTTTGGCGCAAAGTTGCGAAAGCTAGAAAAATTTCTAAGTTGCGACACTTCTGGGGCGCGTGCAAAATTTGGTGAGTTTTCACATATGTTGCGGGGGGTCAAAGTGCCCGCGAAATACTAAAATAATAATAAATAATAATAATAAATAATAATTAAAGCTGCGAGCAGCGTTGAACGGGTCTGAGTTCTGGCGGCCGCTTTTCAGGAAAAGTCCCGATTTTCATATTAAATCGCGTTTTTCCGACGCAAATTCTAAATGGCCGACTTCCTGTCGGTAATTTTATACTCGTCCGATAGCGTTTTTTGTTTGTCTCCGCACCCTAGATATGCGTAGCGAGTTTCGTCCGTTTACGTGAAAGTTAAAGTTTTTGAGGAGTTAACGTTAAAACCGGAAGCGGGCGTTGCCATGGTAACGCCACATTAAGTAACATCGGATTTGATGTAGAGCCGTTCGGGGCGTCGGTGTTAACCATCGTGTGAAGTTTGGTGGCGTTCCGAGCGTGTCATTTGGAGTTATGAGATCATCGTGTTCCGTGGCGAGGGATGGCGTAGCACGGAGCGAGGCTAAATTCGGCGGCGAATCGAGACGCGACCCGAGAACTTTGGAGTCTTCGGGAGGAAGCCCCAGGAGCAGTTGGTTAAAGTTTGGAGGACGAAAACGAAAAAAAACGGCGTGGTTTTTGACGCTTTTTTCCGACGCCGAATTCAAAATGGCCGACTTCCTGTACGTAATTTTATATCCCTCCGAGAGCGTTTTTTGTTTGTCTCCGCACCCTAGATATGCGTAGCGAGTTTCGTCCGTTTACGTGAAAGTTAAAGTTTTTGAGGAGTTAACGTGAAAACCGGAAGTGGGCGTTGCCATGGTAACGCCACATTAAGTAACATCGGATTTGATGTACAGCTGTTCAGGGCGTCAGTGTTAACCATCGTGTGAAGTTCGGTGGCGTTCTGAGCGTGTCAGTTTGAGTTATGACATCATCGTCTTCCATGGCGAGGGATGGCCTGGCATTACAACGAACGCGGAATTCGGAACCAACTCACGGCTACGCCGTGCGAAACCAAAAAATTCTGTGGATAACTTAAGGTCTCCCATGTCTCGAGACGCTACCCGACAAATTTGGAGGCTGTCGGATAAAGTCCCTAGGAGGAGTTCGTTAAAGTGCGGAGGATGAAAAACGCGATAAATCGCGTTTTTTCCGACGCGGAATTCAAAATTCCCGACTTCCTGTACGTAATTGTATTTCGCCGCATGGACGCTTTTTGTTTGTCTCCACACCCTAGATATGCGTAGCGAGTTTCGTCCGTTTACGTGAAAGTTAAAGTGTTACGGACTTAACGTTAAAAACGGAAGTGGGCGTGGCCTACGCAATTTTTGACGGAAAGTTCCGAAAGCTATAAAGAAATCTAAGTTGCGACACTTCTGGGGCGCGTGCAAAATTTGGTGAGTTTTCACATATGTTGCGGGGGGTCAAAGTGCCCGCGAGTTTCTAAAATAATAATAATAATAATAAATTAAAGCTGCGAGCAGCGTTGAACGGGTCTGAGTTCTGGCGGCCGCTTTTGAGGAAAACTCACGATTTTCATATGAAATGGCGTTTTTCCCATTCCGAATTCTAAATGGCCGACTTCCTGTCGGTAATTTTATACTCGTCCGATAGCGTTTTTTGTTTGTCTCCGCACCCTAGATATGCGTAGCGAGTTTCGTCCGTTTACGTGAAAGTTAAAGTTTTTGAGGAGTTAACGTTAAAACCGGAAGCGGGCGTTGCCACGGTAACGCCACATTAAGTAACATCGGATTTGATGTAGAGCCGTTCGGGGCGTCGGTGTTAACCGTCGTGTGAAGTTTGGTGGCGTTCCGAGCGTGTCAGTTTGAGTTATGACATCATCGTGTTCCGTGGCGAGGGATGGCGTAGCATGGAGCGAAGGCTAAATTCGGCGGCGAATCGAGACGCGACCGGAGAAATTCGGAGTCTTCGGGAGGAAGCCCCAGGAAGAGTTGGTTAAAGTTTGGAGGACGAAAACCGAAAAAAACGGCGTGTTTTTTGGCGCTTTTTTCCGACGCCGAATTCAAAATGGCCGACTTCCTGTACGTAATTTTATATCCCTCCGATAACGTTTTTTGTTTGTCTCCGCACCCTAGATATGCGTAGCGAGTTTCGTCCGTTTACGTGAAAGTTAACATTTTTGAGGAGTTAACGTTCAAAACGTTCTGAGCATGTCAGTTTGAGTTCTGACATCATTGTGTTCCATGGCGAGGGATGGCCTGGCATTAGAGCGAACGCGAAATTCGGAACCAACTCACGGCTACGCCGTGCGAAAAAAAAAAATTCTGTGGATAACTTAAGCTCTCCCGTGTCTCGAGACGCTACCCGACAAATTTGGAGGCTGTCGGATAAAGTCCCTAGGAGGAGTTCGTTAAAGTGCGGAGGATGAAAAACGCGATAAATCGCGTTTTTTCCGACGCCGAATTCAAAATGCCCGACTTCCTGTACGTAATTTGAAATCGCTCCAAGAGCGTTTTTTGTTTGTCTCCGCACCCTACATATGCGTCGCGAGTTTCGTTTGTTTACGTGAAAGTTAAAGTGTTGCGGACTTAACGTTAAAAAACGGGAGTGGGCGTGGCCTACGCAATTTTTGACGCAAAGTTCCGAAAGCTATAAAAAAATCTAAGTTGCGACACTTCTGAAGCGCGTGCAAAATTTGGTGAGTTTTCACATATGTTGCGGGGGGTCAAAGTGCCCGCGAAGATTTAAAATAATAATAATAATAAATAATTAAAGCTGCGAGCAGCGTTGAACGGGTCTGAGTTCTGGCGGCCGCTTTTTGAGGAAAACTCACGATTTGCATATTAAATGGCGTTTTTCCCATTCCGAATTGTAAATGGCCGACTTCCTGTCGGTAATTTTATACTCCTCCGAGAGCGTTTTTTGTTTGTCTCCGCACCCTAGATATGCGTAGCGAGTTTCGTTCGTTTACGTGAAAGTGAAAGTTTTTGAGGAGTTAACGTTAAAACCGGAAGCGGGCGTTGCCATGGTAACGCCACATTAACTAACATCGGATTTGATGTAGAGCTGTTCGGGGCGTCGGTGTTAACCGTCGTGTGAAGTTTGGTGGCGTTCCGAGCGTGTCAGTTTGAGTTATGACATCATCGTGTTCCGTGGCGAGGGATGGCGTAGCATGGAGCGAAGGCTAAATTCGGCGGCGAATCGAGACGCGACCGGAGAAATTCGGAGTCTTCGGGAGGAAGCCCCAGGAAGAGTTGGTTAAAGTTTGGAGGACGAAAACCGAAAAAAACGGCGTGTTTTTTGGCGCTTTTTTCCGACGCCGAATTCAAAATGGCCGACTTCCTGTACGTAATTTTACATCCGTCCGATAAGCGTTTTTTGTTTGTCTCCGCACCCTAGATATGCGTAGCGAGTTTCGTCCGTTTACGTGAAAGTTAACATTTTTGAGGAGTTAACGTTAAAAACGTTCTGAGCATGTCAGTTTGAGTTCTGACATCATCGTGTTCCATGGCGAGGGATGGCCTGGCATTAGAGCGAACGCGAAATTCGGAACCAACTCACGGCTACGCCGTGCGAAAAAAAAAAATTCTGTGGATAACTTAAGCTCTCCCATGTCTCGAGACGCTACCCGACAAATTTGGAGGCTGTCGGATAAAGTCCCTAGGAGGAGTTCGTTAAAGTGCGGAGGATGAAAAACGCGATAAATCGCGTTTTTTCCGACGCCGAATTCAAAATGCCCGACATCCTGTACGTAATGTGAAATCGCTCCAAGAGCGTTTTTTGTTAGTCTCCGCACCCTACATATGCGTCGCGAGTTTCGTTTGTTTACGTGAAAGTTAAAGTGTTGCTGACTTAACGTTAAAAACGGCGTTGGGCGTGGCCTACGCAATTTTTGGCGCAAAGTTCCGAAAGCTATAAAAAATTCTAAGTTGCGACACTTCTGAGGCGCGTGCAAAATTTGGTGAGTTTTCACATATGTTGCGGGGGGTCAAAGTGCCCGCGAAGATTTAAAATAATAATAATAAATAATAATTAAAGCTGCGAGCAGCGTTGAACGGGTCTGAGTTCTGGCGGCCGCTTTTCAGGAAAAGTCACGATTTTCATATTAAATTGCGTTTTTCCGATGCAAAATTCTAAATGGCCGACTTCCTGTCGGTAATTTTATACTCGTCCGATAGCGTTTTTTGTTTGTCTCCGCACCCTAGATATGCGTAGCGAGTTTCGTCCGTTTACGTGAAAGTGAAAGTTTTTGAGGAGTTAACGTTAAAACCGGAAGCGGGCGTTGCCATGGTAACGCCACATTAACTAACATCGGATTTGATGTAGAGCTGTTCGGGGCGTCGGTGTTAACCGTCGTGTGAAGTTTGGTGGCGTTCCGAGCGTGTCAGTTTGAGTTATGACATCATCGTGTTCCGTGGCGAGGGATGGCGTAGCATGGAGCGAAGGCTAAATTCGGCGGCGAATCGAGACGCGACCGGAGAAATTCGGAGTCTTCGGGAGGAAGCCCCAGGAAGAGTTGGTTAAAGTTTGGAGGACGAAAACCGAAAAAAACGGCGTGTTTTTTGGCGCTTTTTTCCGACGCCGAATTCAAAATGGCCGACTTCCTGTACGTAATTTTATATCCCTCCGATAGCGTTTTTTGTTTGTCTCCGCACCCTAGATATGCGTAGCGAGTTTCGTCCGTTTACGTGCAAGTTAAAGTTTTTGAGGAGTTAGCGTGAAAACCGGAAGTGGTCGTTGCCATGGTAACGCCACATTAAGTAACATCGGATTTGATGTAGAGCTGTTCAGGGCGTCAGTGTTAACCATCGTGTGAAGTTCGGCGGCGTTCCGAGCGTGTCAGTTTGAGTTATGACATCATCGTGTTCCATGGCGAGGGATGGCCTGGCATTAGAGCGAACGCGAAATTCGGAACCAACTCACGGCTACGCCGTGCGAAACAAAAAAATTCTGTGGATAACTTAAGGTCTCCCATGTCTCGAGACGCTACCCGACAAATTTGGAGGCTGTCGGATAAAGTCCCTAGGAGGAGTTCGTTAAAGTGCGGAGGGTGAAAAACGCGATAAATCGCGTTTTTTCCGACGCGGAATTCAAAATTCCCGACTTCCTGTACGTAATTGTATTTCGCCGCATGGACGCTTTTTGTTTGTCTCCGCACCCTAGATATGCGTAGCGAGTTTCGTTCGTTTACGTGAAAGTTAAAGTGTTGCGGACTTAACGTTAAAAACGGAAGTGGGCGTGGCCTACGCAATTTTTGACGGAAAGTTCCGAAAGCTATAAAGAAATCTAAGTTGCGACACTTCTGGAGCGCGTGCAAAATTTGGTGAGTTTTCACATATGTTGCGGGGGGTCAAAGTGCCCGCGAAGATTTAAAATAATAATAATAATAATAAGAAGAATCGGACCGATTTCAAGTATGTGCCTGCTTGTCACATGGGCGCGAGCGCCCATGTGATTGGTTCGCGTGGGCCACCAGCTTTCATGATTTAGGCCTGTTTTGCATGGGCTTTGCAGGGTTGTCGCTCGCTTCGCGAGCGATCGCCGGGCGACCGATTTCAATAGGGTCTTCGACGACCTCGGTCTTTGTCTCAGACCCTAATAATAATAATAATAATAAATAATCGGACCGATTTCAAGTATGCCTGCTTTTCACATGGGCGCTGTGCTTTCTCTGTGTCTACTTTTCGTGTGGGCTACACACTGTCATGATTTCGGGCTGTTTTGCATGGGCTTTGTAGGGTTGTCGCTCGCTTCGCGAGCGATCGCCGGGCGACCGATTTCAATAGGGTCTTCGACGACCTCGGTCTTTGTCTCAGACCCTAATAATAAATAATCGGACCGATTTCAAGTATGCCTGCTTTTTACATGGGCGCTGTGCTTTCTCTGTGTCTACTTTTCGAGTGGGCTACACACTGTCATGATTTCGGGCTGTTTTGCATGGGCTTTGTAGGGTTGTCGCTCGCTTCGCGAGCGATCGCCGGGCGACCGATTTCAATAGGGTCTTCGACGACCTCGGTCTTTGTCTCAGACCCTAATTAAAGCTGCGAGCAGCGTTGAACGGGTCTGAGTTCTGGCGGCCGCTTTTTGAGGAAAACTCACGATTTTCATATGAAATGGCGTTTTTCCCATTCCGAATTCTAAATGGCCGACTTCCTGTCGGTAATTTTATACTCCTCCGAGAGCGTTTTTTGTTTGTCTCTGCACCCTAGATATGCGTAGCGAGTTTCGTTCGTTTACGTGAAAGTGAAAGTTTTTGAGGAGTTAACGTTAAAACCGGAAGCGGGCGTTGCCATGGTAACGCCACATTAACTAACATCGGATTTGATGTAGAGCTGTTCGGGGCGTCGGTGTTAACCGTCGTGTGAAGTTTGGTGGCGTTCCGAGCGTGTCAGTTTGAGTTATGACATCATCGTGTTCCGTGGCGAGGGATGGCGTAGCATGGAGCGAAGGCTAAATTCGGCGGCGAATCGAGACGCGACCGGAGAAATTCGGAGTCTTCGGGAGGAAGCCCCAGGAGCAGTTGGTTAAAGTTTGGAGGACGAAAACCGAAAAAAACGGCGTGTTTTTTGGCGCTTTTTTCCGACGCCGAATTCAAAATGGCCGACTTCCTGTACGTTATTTTATATCCCTCCGATAAAGTTTTTTGTTTGTCTCCGCACCCTAGATATGCACAGCGAGTTTCGTCCGTTTACGTGAAAGTTAACATTTTTGAGGAGTTAACGTTAAAAACGTTCTGAGCATGTCAGTTTGAGTTCTGACATCATTGTGTTCCATGGCGAGGGATGGCCTGGCATTAGAGCAAACGCGAAATTCGGAACCAACTCACGGCTACGCCGTGCGAAAAAAAAAAATTCTGTGGATAACTTAAGCTCTCCCGTGTCTCGAGACGCTACCCGACAAATTTGGAGTCTGTCGGATAAAGTCCCTAGGAGGAGTTCGTTAAAGTGCGGAGGGTGAAAAACGCGATAAATCGGGTTTTTTCCGACGCCGAAATCAAAATTCCCGACATCCTGTACGTAATGTGAAATCGCTCCAAGAGCGTTTTTTGTTAGTCTCCGCACCCTACAAATGCGTCGCGAATTTCGTTTGTTTCCGGGAAAGTTAAAGTTATGCTGCCCGAACGTTAAAAACGGCGTTCGGCGTGGCCTACGCAATTTTTGGCGCAAAGTTGCGAAAGCTAGAAAAATTTCTAAGTTGCGACACTTCTGGGGCGCGTGCAAAATTTGGTGAGTTTTCACATATGTTGCGGGGGGTCAAAGTGCGCGCGAAATACTAAAATAATAATAATAAATAATAATTAAAGCTGCGAGCAGCGTTGAACGGGTCTGAGTTCTGGCGGCCGCTTTTTGAGGAAAACTCACGATTTGCATATTAAATGGCGTTTTTCCCATTCCGAATTGTAAATGGCCGACTTCCTGTCGGTAATTTTATAGTCCTCCGAGAGCGTTTTTTGTTTGTCTCTGCACCCTAGATATGCGTAGCGAGTTTCGTTTGTTTACGTGAAAGTGAAAGTTTTTGAGGAGTTAACGTTAAAACCGGAAGCGGGCGTTGCCATGGTAACGCCACATTAACTAACATCGGATTTGATGTAGAGCTGTTCGGGGCGTCGGTGTTAACCGTCGTGTGAAGTTTGGTGGCGTTCCGAGCGTGTCAGTTTGAGTTATGACATCATCGTGTTCCGTGGCGAGGGATGGCGTAGCATGGAGCGAAGGCTAAATTCGGCGGCGAATCGAGACGCGACCGGAGAAATTCGGAGTCTTCGGGAGGAAGCCCGAGGAAGAGTTGGTTAAAGTTTGGAGGACGAAAACCGAAAAAAACGGCGTGTTTTTTGGCGCTTTTTTCCGACGCCGAATTCAAAATGGCCGACTTCCTGTACGTAATTTTATATCCCTCCGATAGCGTTTTTTGTTTGTCTCCGCACCCTAGATATGCGTAGCGAGTTTCGTCCGTTTACGTGAAAGTTAAAGTGTCGGGGAGTTAACGTTAACGTTTTGTTCCGACGCCGAATTCAAAATGGCCGACTTCCTGTACGTAATTTTATATCCCTCCGAAAGCGTTTTTTGTTTGTCTCCGCACCCTAGATATGCGTAGCGAGTTTCGTCCGTTTACGTGAAAATTAAAGTTTTTGAGGAGTTAACGTTAAAAACGTTCTGAGCATGTCAGTTTGAGTTCTGACATCATTGTGTTCCATGGCGAGGGATGACCTGGCATTACAGCGAACGCGAAATTCGGAACCAACTCACGGCTACGCCGTGCGAAAAAAAAAAATTCTGTGGATAACTTAAGCTCTCCCATGTCTCGAGACGCTACCCGACAAATTTGGAGGCTGTCGGATAAAGTCCCTAGGAGGAGTTCGTTAAAGTGCGGAGGGTGAAAAACGCGATAAATCGGGTATTTTCCGACGCCGAAATCAAAATTCCCGACATCCTGTACGTAATGTGAAATCGCTCCAAGAGCGTTTTTTGTTAGTCTCCGCACCCTACAAATGCGTCGCGAATTTCGTTTGTTTCCGGGAAAGTTAAAGTTATGCTGCCCGAACGTTAAAAACGGCGTTCGGCGTGGCCTACGCAATTTTTGGCGCAAAGTTGCGAAAGCTAGAAAAATTTCTAAGTTGCGACACTTCTGGGGCGCGTGCAAAATTTGGTGAGTTTTCACATATGTTGCGGGGGGTCAAAGTGCGCGCGAAATACTAAAATAATAATAATAATAAATAATTAAAGCTGCGAGCAGCGTTGAACGGGTCTGAGTTCTGGCGGCCGCTTTTCAGGAAAAGTCCCGATTTTCATATTAAATGGCGTTTTTCCGATCGCAAATTCTAAATGGCCGACTTCCTGTCGGTAATTTTATACTCCTCCGAGAGCGTTTTTTGTTTGTCTCTGCACCCTAGATATGCGTAGCGAGTTTCGTTCGTTTACGTGAAAGTGAAAGTTTTTGAGGAGTTAACGTTAAAACCGGAAGCGGGCGTTGCCATGGTAACGCCACATTAACTAACATCGGATTTGATGTAGAGCTGTTCGGGGCGTCGGTGTTAACCGTCGTGTGAAGTTTGGTGGCGTTCCGAGCGTGTCAGTTTGAATTATGACATCATCGTGTTCCGTGGCGAGGGATGGCCTAGCACGGAGCGAAGGCTAAATTCGGCGGCGAATCGACACGCGAACCGAGAAGTTTGGAGTCTTCGGGAGGAAGCCCCAGGAGCAGTTGGTTAAAGTTTGGAGGACGAAAACGGAAAAAAACGGCGTGGTTTTTGGCGCTTTTTTCCGACGCCGAATTCAAAATGGCCGACTTCCTGTACGTAATTTTACATCCGTCCGATAGCGTTTTTTGTTTGTCTCCGCACCCTACATATGCGTAGCGAGTTTCGTCCGTTTACGTGCAAGTTAAAGTTTTTGAGGAGTTAGCGTTAAAAACTTTCTGAGCATGTCAGTTTGAGTTCTGACATCATTGTGTTCCATGGCGAGGGATGGCCTGGCATTAGAGCGAACGCGGAATTCGGAAGCAACTCACGGCTACGCCGTGCGAAAAAAAAAAATTCTGTGGATAACTTAAGCTCTCCCGTGTCTCGAGACGCTACCCGACAAATTTGGAGGCTGTCGGATAAAGTCCCTAGGAGGAGTTCGTTAAAGTGCGGAGGGTGAAAAACGCGATAAATCGGGTATTTTCCGACGCCGAAATCAAAATTCCCGACATCCTGTACGTAATGTGAAATCGCTCCAAGAGCGTTTTTTGTTAGTCTCCGCACCCTACAAATGCGTCGCGAATTTCGTTTGTTTCCGGGAAAGTTAAAGTTATGCTGCCCGAACGTTAAAAACGGCGTTCGGCGTGGCCTACGCAATTTTTGGCGCAAAGTTGCGAAAGCTAGAAAAATTTCTAAGTTGCGACACTTCTGGGGCGCGTGCAAAATTTGGTGAGTTTTCACATATGTTGCGGGGGGTCAAAGTGCGCGCGAAATACTAAAATAATAATAATAATAATAAAAAATAATAATAAATAATCGGACCGATTTCAAGTATGCCTGCTTTTCACATGGGCGCTGTGCTTTCTCTGTGTCTACTTTTCGTGTGGGCTACACACTGTCATGATTTCGGGCTGTTTTGCATGGGCTTTGTAGGGTTGTCGCTCGCTTCGCGAGCGATCGCCGGGCGACCGATTTCAATAGGGTCTTCGACGACCTCGGTCTTTGTCTCAGACCCTATAATAAATAATCGGACCGATTTCAAGTATGCCTGCTTTTCACATGGGCGCTGTGCTTTCTCTGTGTCTACTTTTCGTGTGGGCTACACACTGTCATGATTTCGGGCTGTTTTGCATGGGCTTTGTAGGGTTGTCGCTCGCTTCGCGAGCGATCGCCGGGCGACCGATTTCAATAGGGTCTTCGACGACCTCGGTCTTTGTCTCAGACCCTAATTAAAGCTGCGAGCAGCGTTGAACGGGTCTGAGTTCTGGCGGCCGC
>JANIIK010003303.1:5000-11841 GCA_027704905.1 Muraenolepis orangiensis
TGGGTTGCAGAGTTAAATATTCAGAGGAGATTGGTAAGTAGAACGCTGCTCTGTGTTTGGCTGTGGAGAGTTTGGCCGGTCTGGCTCATTCGCTTCTAATCATATCTGAGTCGGGGGCCGTCTAATTGGACCCTTGAGTTTCAAATGCCGGGCTCCCGACCAACCGGCTCCTCTTTTCTTTTTTTTCTTTTTTTTCTTGAATTGAATTGTATTTTTTAATTCTCCAGACACGCTCTGGTTCTCGTGTTCATGTTTTGTTCTTTTGTTCATTTTATTTTGTGTACACACTGATTGTGTGACTCTCTCGCTCTCTCGCTCTCTCTCTCGCTCTCTCTCTCTCTCTCTCGCTCTCTCGCTCTCTCGCTCTCGCTCTCGCTCTCTCTCTCAGCTCTCTCTCAGCTCCATCTATCTATTTATGTGAGAGGTACTCTCACCTTACGTTATACCTTTCCTTTACAGTGTTAGTAACTCATCTAGCACTCTCTCGCTCCCTCTCGCTCTCTGTCTCTCTCCCTCGCACACCCGATCTTACTCACTGACTCTCTCTCTCTCTCACTCACTCTTGCTCTCACTATTTCTCCTTTGATTGTCCTTTCCTCGTTAGTCCCTTGGGATGAAAGTCTCTGATGAGTTTTAAGTGAGCGTTGGTATAACTTTACCTCTGTTACTGACCTTCCCTATACCTCCCATTCTCTCCTCACATTGTACGATATGCAAGACCGGCGATTTCAAGGTAGTTCCAGTGTATTTTGACAAAAACCCGTCCCTCCCCTCTCCCCACTCTGTCAGAACCCCGCCAACCCTCCTAAAACAAGGCTGGCTTTAAAAAAAATGTTATTTAACATGAGATTTCTCTACCCCTGCGCTGCTGCAGAGTCGGCGCAATTAGCCTTGATCCCTGTAGCCTTAAAGTTACCGTCTCCCTGACAGAATGTGTTTTGGGACCACAAGTTGGCATATTGCACCTTTTAAAGGGAGTATCCAGCGGATGTCTGTCTAAATGTCTGTCAATGTCGTGATTTTGAAGTAATTAAAACAATAGGTAACCCAATTTGGCCCTCAGAGAGCTATTTTTTCATTTTGTGGGACCCTTACTGTGTAGTACAGGGGTGTCAAAGTCAAATGGACGGAGGGCCAAATAAAAAATTTAGCTACAAGCCGAGGGCCGGACTGTTCGAATGTTCATTGAAAATTTTTTAAATGACGCATATAGTCTAGTGAACCTAATTGAACCTACTGAAAACCTAACAAATATATTCCAATATGATCAGATAAATAAAGCAATATTTTCTTATGGCTCTGTCAGTAATCTTTAATTTTCAACAGACACAAAAGACAAATTTCCTTTATATAAAAATCCCCATAACATGAACATTAAATGAAAGAAACCGGTATTCAAGGCACCATCAGTAGCCTATATTTTCTATTTTAGCAAAAGTGGGCTAAATTTACTTCAAAGAAAAAAACAATAATAGCAATTTTCTATCATCCACTCAACTGAAATATTTTTAAAATATAATTGGATTGAAATACAATAAAATAAAGTGCAAAAATCTATTAATCAAAAACAACACTTTGTTTAAGGAGAAGTAACATGCAGTGAAAACAAATATTAAACTTTAACTTTTAAACTTGAACTGAGTAAAAACTCTAAATATGTGATTGCACAGTAATGTTCACTTGTTTGAGGTTGAGGGTGATACTTGGTGGTGTCCCATCTTTTCCACAAGTTCATCAATGTTCGGGGTAAGGCTCTGAGCTGAGGAAATCCTCAGAATTGAGTGGAGGTGTTCAGCAGTAAGTCGACTTCTGTGTGATGTTTTGTTCAGGTTCATCAAAGAAAACAGTTGTTCACACAGGTATGTGCTGCCAAACATAGACAACGTTTGAGCAGCCTGGATGCGCAGCTGGGGCATTGTGTCGGGGAGGAAACGGGCGAACTCCGCAGCACCCACTGCCGCATATTTTGCCCTCAGTGCATCATTGCATTGGAGGTCAATCAACTCCATTTGGAGGTTTGGTGGTGAGCTTTCCACGTCAACAGCAAATGGGTTACCGAGCAGTTCCAACCTGCTTTTTTGTGCTTCAAAGTCAGCAAATCGGCGTCGAAAGTCAGCGGCAAGCATACCTATTTTATCAGCCAACTGTGCGCTCGGGAACGCACTGGTAGAGAGCTTCTCTTTCATGGTCTGGCAGCTGGGAAAGTGGCTCAAATTTTCTTTCCGCATCTGCGTCTCCCACAGAGTCAGTTTGGTTTTAAATGCCTTCACTGTACTGTACATATCAGAGATGACATGATCCCGACCCTGCAGCTGCAAGTTCATTGCATTCAGATGACTCGTAATGTCACACAGAAAAGCCATTTCACACAGAAACATTTCGTCTCGGAGTTGTGTTGTGTCTTTCCCTTTGCTGTCCAAGAACAGACAAATCTCCTCACGAAGCTCGAAACATCTTTGAAGCACCTTTCCCTGGCTTAGCCATCGCACCTCTGTGTGATAAGGCAAATCACCATGCTCCGTTTCTAACTCCGTCAGAAATGCCTTGAACTGGCGGTGATTCAAACCTTTGGCTCTGATAAAGTTAACTGTGCGCGTGATGATGCTCATTACATGCTCCATTTTCAAGGCTTTACCGCACAACGCTTCCTGGTGTATGATACAATGATAAGCTGTCAGCTCACCTGTCGCGTTTTCCTCTTGCATCTTTTCCCGTATCTTCGCCACCAGTCCGCTCCTGTGTCCACACATCGCAGGTGCTCCGTCGGTTGTCAAACCCACGAGTTTTTCCCAAGGCAGCTCCATCTCATTTACACATCTTGACACCTCTTCATATAAATCATGCCCCGTAGTTGTGCCATGCATAGGACGTAAAGCCAAAAACTCCTCTGTCACGCTTAGGCTGGAGTCCACTCCGCGGATGAAAATTGACAACTGGGCAATGTCATAAATGTCGGTGCTCTCATCCACAGCCAAGGAATATGCAATGAAATCTTTTCCCTTTTTCACAAGCTGCTCTTTTAGATTGATGGACAACTGGTCTACTCTCTCGGCAATGGTGTTTCTGCTCAGACTCACATTTAAAAAGAGTTGCCTTTTTTCTGGGCAAACTTCGTCACAAACTTTAATCATGCAGTTTTTGATGAAATCCCCCTCCGTAAATGGCCGGGCTGATTTAGCGATCTCTTCTGCCAAAATAAAACTGGCCTTGACAGCAGCCTGGCCTTGTGATTTGGCTTTTTTGAACAGAGCCTGTCGAGATTTGAGGCCTCGTTTTAATTCCTCTGCCTTTTGTAGCCTTTGTTCCATGTCCATATTCTTGTTTTTGTCCGCGTGTTTCGTTTCATAATGTCGTCTCAGATTATACTCTTTCAGTACCGCCACACTTTCTCCACACAGAAGACACACAGGTTTTCCAGCTACCTCCGTGAACATATACTCCGACTCCCACCTTGTTTGAAACCCCCGGTTCTCAGTGTCCACCTTCCGTTTTGCCATTTTTGATGGGTATCTGAAAGTTAATTTTACTGTGATGCTGACGACTGCTGTGCCAATAAATATTGAAATGAAGCAGCCTACTGCTCGGTGCGTCACCGTTGCATTGTGGGAAATGTAGTATTGGTGCGTGTAAAAGATCTGCGGGCTGCGGGCCGGTTCTAATAATAAATCAAGATCATCCCAGGGGCCGTAAAAAACCTTCTCGCGGGCCGGATGTGGCCCGCGGGCCTTGACTCTGACATATATGGTGTAGTACATCACTGGTTTTTGGAGCTTGACTGTGTAGTTCATGACTGGTTGTCCTGATCCTCTCCCCTGTCTCCCCTGTCTCCCCTGTCTCCCCTGACTTCCCTGTCTCCCCTGTCTCCCCTGTTGTCTACAAAATAGAAAAGATGTATTTATATTTCAGATTGAAGTCATCATTTTGGATTGTGCTCTGGGGTCGGGAAGTTGCAGCTCTTTGTTTCAGTTTTTTGTTGTTCGATTTTTTTTGACAGAAAACGTTAAGTAAACCAAATATTGCTGGAGTTTGTATGTGTTTTTGTTTCATCCTTCGTGGGGTACCTGAGGGGGTGGAGTTAGTGGAACCTGCTGACTGGAACAGGCTTCTCCATTGACATTCAAGACGCCCTGGCCAAGATCCTGGGCTTCAAATATAGATTTATCAGGTGAATGAAACGTGAATGGAATAGTTTTTTTCTCAGGTCTAGAGTGTTCATACTGTACAGCTTTGTATGTAGATCAGTATCCAAACCTGGATCTGGGGGACTTTTTGGTGTGGCGGAGGAATGCACTCTACTGAGGGCCCTCTAGTAATTGTTGCGTGATCTTAGCTGTCTCTTTGTGTTTATAATTGATCTGGGATCATAAAATATAAATGCATACCAATTGACCCATTCATGTGTGTCAGTGCTATTTGTAGTGGCAATATATCACTCCTGCTTTCAATTCAAAGTTGAGAAGAGGGTCAACTTTTATTTCCGTAGCATAACTGCATAACCCAACCCAACAAATTGTTGAACGAAGATGTGATTACAATTCTCTGGTGTGAAAGAGTGTTTCTTTCATATTCCTTTGCGGTACCAGAGGGGTGAAATATGCGTCTGTTCACCTGATACGAAAACAAAGTACAAGGCACGATGACCTACATTAAACTGTGAAGAAAGTCCCCAGAGCACAGGACATTTGGGTCTACTAAAATGTGAACATTCGTAAGGAAATAAAGGATGAAGGTTCCCTTCCCTAAGCGACCCTGTTGACTTACCCCCTCAGGTGGCCGACAGCAAGTATGGGTCCCAGCTGCTCAACGGCTCCTGGAACGGAATGATCGGAGAGCTCATCAACAAGGTACCAACTGTGTGTTCAGATTCAGATTCAGAGGTAGTTTATTTGTCACATGTATGTAGTGTACAGTGTACAGTGCACAATGCACCTTATACATGTAATAAATAAACCACATCTGTATCTGAATCATTCAGATTGTGTTAAAGTGTATAAAGTGTACAGTGTACAATGTACAGTGAAATGTTATCACCAGCTCTGAACATGTGCAAAATTACAAATTATGAAATTTACAGAACTGCAGAAATACAAAAATATGAGAATAACACACACTGTTTAGTCTGTTTACTTTACCTGTTGAATTAAATCCCATAATTGCATTTTTCGTTATGTTTATCCAATATTTGGCTATATCACGGTTGTCACTGATAAAGAAGCTCAGCTCAGCTCTTTATTTGTTTAATTAGATACAAGATACAAGATTCAATATATTTATTTGCCATTTGTAACAAGTACATTTCTTGCTCCTCATTCCCTCCCGCAGTAAACATCTCAAAAAACAATACCATAAAAATAATATATACAATAAAAATTTAAATGAACAAAAAAAGGACAGCAAAGTGACTGACAGATGGTATGAACATCTGTTGAAAGTGCAAAAAGATTTAAAAGCATTTAAAGTGCAGTAGTGCAGCAGCATCATGAATACAGTGCAGTAGCTTTAATGAGTCCAGAAAGTCCAGCAAAGTATGATAGTGTAATGTTAATGACAATGTTATGAAAGTGAAAGTGGCAGCACTCCTAGCAGTTCAGTAGGCGCACTGCATGTGGATAAAAACTATCCTTAAACCTGGTAGTACTTGCTGCGCATCCGGCGACCAGAAAGTAGGGGGGAGAAGAGATGGAGCCCAGGGTGGTTGCAGTCCTTTTTGATGGACATGGGCTTCTTCCGGCATCTGGTCTGACAGTCTAAGAAGCGTTCGCGTTCGCTTTAATAGATGCTGTTTGGCTCATAAGGGTATTCGGTTAAGGACTCTTGGTAATAGTCTTGGGGTGTTTGGGTTGTTTCACAGAGTCAGCCTGCTATCTGAGTCTCACGGCACATCTGTCAGCACGGAGCCAGGGGCCGGCTGGTCTGAGCTCATCAGACTTTCAGATGACTGCTCTGAATTTTCTGCTCTGACACGGTAGAGCTACTGGATCCGATTACCTGCTCCTTAATACCGTGTGTCTCTAGTGGCTGTAAGTCACTGTGCAAAAGAAGAGTGTCTGCTAGATAACCAAATGCTAATAACTAGAAAGCATTACAAGCAGCCAGCAGCAAAGACCAATCCCGAGCTGCTTTTTGGTTCCTCTTGCTCTCTCTCTCTCTCTCTCTCTCTCTCTCTCTCTCTCTCTTTCTCCCCGTCTCTTTCTTTCTCCCCGTCTCTCTCTCTTTCTCCCCGTCTCTCTCTCACATAGTTGCCAGGTAAATTACGGCCATTTTGCTGTCTTTACACAAAAACTTGTAAATGCACGCGCACACACACACACACACACACACACACACACACACACCCTGGGACTGACCCCCGTCTCGCAGGTGTGGATTTAAGACAGATAAACTAAGAAAAGTACACTTCTCCAGATCTTTCTCTTTCTTATGACTCCCTAAACTCTCACACAACATCCTCTGTGCCATAACAAGGCAGACCCTTGTTATGTGTTGTTTGTGTTGTTGTGTAGCTATACCAGGGCTTGCACCGCACAAACTGTATAAACAGTTGGAATGGGCGCAGTTGTTGTTGTTTGTTGAGATATATTTTTGCAAGATCTCCAGAATACTAACATAGAATCCATACAAAGAACCCACTCTTGAATTGTCTCTACTCCTTTGTATTGTTACTCTCTCTAAATGAAAATGTAACAACTATTCATTTCCATACGGGCCGCCTTTAAATAGCCTTTCAGAAAGCCAATCTCCTCATCCAAGCTTCCTAAATGTCATGGATCAAACCCGCTATCTCAGTACAAAGTAAGCCAAAGAAGCAACCGCCGACGCATCTTCGTACTACCAAGGATGC
>JANIIK010003305.1:0-11833 GCA_027704905.1 Muraenolepis orangiensis
TCAAAATACACACACACACACACACACACACACACACACACACACACACGCACACACACACACGTAGTCCTTCCTAGGTCTCTTCTCCTCCGTCTCCCTTCTCCCTTGGTAAATGGTAAACGGACTGCATTTATAGAGCTCTTTTCTAACCAGTGCGGCCACTCTAAGCGCTTTACAAGTCATGGCTCACATTCACCCATTCATCCACCCATTCATCCACAGACGGCGGAGTCAGCCATCAAGGAGACAGCCAGCAGGTCAGGAGCGGTCAGGGTTAGGGGGTCTTGCTCAGGGACACCTCCACAGGTTGGATTTGATAAAAGGAGGCGGGGAGCGAACCAGCAGCTTGTGAGACGACCGCTCTACCTCCTGATCTATACTGCCGCCCTGGTGTGTGTGTGTGCGTGTGTGTGTGTGTGGGGACCCCCTCCCAGAGAGACGGAGAGGTGGTCACGACGACCCCCCACATGAAGGAGCGTCACCACGGGGATCTTTACTGAGACTTTGTTAATACGTCACGTGATTCGTTGGATAATGTCACGTGGAGGGAGTTGACGCTTATGTCAGCTTGGTACTGTGATTAAATGATATATGTACATTTTATCACACGACAAAGCTGATAAAAGCATCACTTATATATATTTATTTATATATATATATATATATATATCAATTATGCTTTATATGCTTTAGATGCTTTATATATATATATCAATTATATTTATTTACATATAAAAAAAGTATACCACCCATTGAACTTACTGAATGAGTCCATTGAGATGTCCTGGCTTAGGAGACTTGATGTAAATCTGTTCTACAGTCTGTAATAAACCAGTCGATGGAGTGAATGGGAAATCTCCTCCTCTGCTTGTTTTGTTGTTGATCAGATTCAAGTCTGCACCGTTTGGAGGAAAAGTGCGACCCCTGGTGGTCAAAGTAGATCGTTGTTTTACCTCTTCTACTGAATACATATTGTACTGAGAATGTACATATTCTACTGAATTTATATTTAACTGAAAATGTACTTATTCTACTAATTATATATTGTAATGTATATATACCGATTCAACTGAATACACAATGTACTAAGGATGAACCTATTCTACTGACTACATAGTGTTCTGAGAATATACCTATTCTACTGAATGCATATAATATCCTGTTGATTGACAGGTGAGATGATCAGAGGGGTGGAGTTTATACCACCATCATGTAAACCTGGAAAGAGGAATGGATAGAGAGGCTCACTGAAGGTGCAGCCAGTAGCAGAGTAGATATGAGCCCTGGCTTCCACATCATAGAAGGAGACCAGACCTGCGTCATAATCAACAAACACCCCCACCTTCTGGAGCTCAGCTCTCACAGGGAGACGGACATCAGGGTTGCCATTAAATGACAACTCATCCTTGACAGAATCAGTCCCAGGCTGCCGGTGGATTCTGAAGGGGCTTGAAGAGCTGGTGGAGTGGGCCCGGATGCGTTTCAAACCCGCCAAATCCAGATCAATGGTGCTGAGGAAAGGGAAGGTGGTGGACAAGTTCCGGTTTAACATCGCAGACACAGCCATCCCATCTATCTCAGAGAAGCCAGTCAAGAGCTTGGGAAAAGTTTTTGACTGCTCTCTGAGAGACACAACATCTATCCAGACGACCTGCACTGAGTTGGATGGCTGGCTGAAATCCGTGGACAAGTCAGGCCTACCTGGGAAGTTTAAAGCCTGGGTCTACCAACATGGCATTCTTCCCAGGATTCTGTGGCCCCTCCTTGTCTATGCGGTCCCTATCTCAACAGTTGAGACCCTAGAGAGGAGGGTCAGCAACCACCTCCGGAGATGGCTTGGGTTACCAAGGAGCCTGAGCAGCATTGCACTCTACGGGAACACCAACAAGCTGCAACTGCCTTTCAAATCCTTGGAGGAGGAATTCAAGGTAACTAGAGCCAGAGAAGTGGTTCAATACAGGGACTCAAGTGATCCGAAGGTGGCTAAAGCAGGGATCCAAGTGAGGACTGGCAGGAAATGGAGGGCAGAGGAAGCAGTTCAAGAGGCAGAGGCAAGGCTGCGTCACAAGAGCCTGGTGGGAGTGGTCACACGAGGTCGAGCTGGGCTAGGATCCTTTCCAACTCCCCAAATGAACACCAGGGGGAAGGAAGGGCGCCGTCTTGTTCAGGAGGAGGTGAGAGCAGCAGTGGAGGAGACAAGAACCTGCAAGGCAGTGGGAATGAAGCAACAGGGAGCTTGGACGAGATGGGAGAATGCGGTTGAGAGGAAAGTGACCTGGGCTGAGCTTTGGAAAGCCGAGCCTCACCGCATCAAATTCCTAATCCAGGCAGTGTATGATGTGCTTCCAAGCCCGTCAAATCTGCACACATGGGGCATAGCAGAGACACCAGCATGCCCATTGTGTTCCAAGCGAGGAACCCTGGAACACATCCTCAGTTGCTGTACAAGGGCACTTGGAGATGGACGGTACAGGTGGAGGCATGACCAAGTCCTGAAGACCATTGCTGGTGGTCAAAGCAGTTCCGACACTCCAAGGACACCATCGCCTTTGTCAGAGCTGGGGACAAGCCAACTTCTGCCAGAAAAACATCTGCAGGCATCCTGACGTCTGCAAGAGACTGGCAGTTGTTGGTGGACCTTGAACATCAGCTGAAGTTCCCCAGCCATATTGCAGTCACCACCCTGCGACCAGACATTGTTCTTGTGTCTGAATCCACCAAGCAAGCTGTGCTGCTGGAGCTGACAGTCCCGTGGGAAGATCGCTTGGAAGAAGCCTTTGAAAGGAAGCTCTCCAAGTACGCAGGACTGGTCAGCGACTGTCAGCAGGCTGGTTGGAGAGCAAGGTGTTTCCCGGTGGAAGTTGGATGCAGAGGATTCGCAGCCCGTTCCTTGGTCAGAGCCTTCAGCAGTTTAGGCATCGAGGGAGTGAGAAAGAGGAGAGCCATCCGCAGTACCACCGATGCGGCAGAGAGGGCCTCAAGATGGTTGTGGCTCAAAAGAGGGGAGCCATGGAGTCATGGTAGCTAGCTAGCCATCTGGACACAAGCTGGGGTCTGATCAGCCCCGGCTGGGTCACCTGGAGGAGGGCGTATGATGTTGCGAGACCCGAAACGTCCTATGATTCCAGGAACATCACTGAAGATGTGTCCAGACTAGGCATCAGTAGATGTATGTACACAGCGAATACCCTGAGTGATCAGTGACAGCCAGGAAAGACTGGATGACAACCATGAATAGTGTGGCGACTACTGGAGAGTCAGTGACAGCCCGGAGAGACGGCAACCGGGGCAGAAAGGGTTGGCAACCCAATCTGCATCCACTGAGAGGAGGAACCCAACCAAGCTACGATGAACTTAATGGAAAAATACCCCCAGGGGTGCCCGAGAGGGGGGGAGGATGAGCACCCCAGTCTGACGGACACAACGGTTACAGACCCAGGCAACGCACAAACGACTATGAGCAAGCAGTGTACATGCGGTAAAGTCTGCAAGAACATCCATGGCTTAAAGATCCACCGAGCGAGGATGAAGTGCCCGTTGGGAGCAGAAGCAACACAACGCACAGGTGTTACACCTGGTGAGACGCAGGAGGTGCCAGGCCCGGAGTCACCCCATAGTGCCCAGAACCTCCAAGTGTTGCAGACAACTCCCTCGAGCATCAAGTCTGACAGGAGGCGGATCAAATGGCCTGCAGCTAGCATGACCTCACTCTGGAAGCAGTTCGATGACGATGTCGACCAAATTCTGGAGGCAATGGCGAAGGGAGAGGCCGACAGGAAGCTACAAGCTATGACAACAATCATTGTCAGCATCGCAGCTGAACGGTTCGGCGAGGAGGAGAAGAAAAGCTCCGGAACATCTTACTCAAAGAATCAAAGAGCTGTAAGGATCCACAACATCAGAAAGGAGATGAAAGTGCTGAAGTCCCAGTACAAGGCGGCAGGAGAAGAGGAACGCACTGGCCTAGCCCAGCTAAGGTGCATCCTTCGGAAAAACATCAGAGTTCTCCGCCGGGCCGAGTGGCATCGGAGGCGGCGGCGCGAGAGAGCACGTAAACGTGCTGCTTTCATCGCTAACCCCTTCAAGTTCACTAAGGATTTGCTGGGGCAGAAGCGCAGTGGCAAACTGGCCTCCTCGCAGGATGACATAGACCAACATCTGAAGCAGACGTACAGCGACCCCGCAAGAGAGCAGGAGTTGGGAGAGTGTAACAACCTCATAGACCCCCCTGAACCAGAAGTGCAGTTCGACATGTCGGAGCTGCAGCTAAAGGAAGTCAGGGAGGTTGTCCGCAAAGCAAGGGCAAGCTCTGCTCCAGGACCGAGTGGCACTTCATACAAAGTGTATAAGTACTGTCCCAAACTCCTGCTGCGTCTGTGGTACATCTTGCGAGTCTTCTGGAGAAGGGGGAGGATCCCTGATCAATGGAGAGTGGCTGAAGGGGTATGGATCCCGAAGGAGGAAAACTCCACTCAGCTAGACCAGTTCCGCATCATCTCCCTGCTGTGTGTTGAGGCAAAGGTTTTCTTCAGCGCTGTTTCCAAACGGCTGTGTACCTACCTGGCAGAGAACAACTACATCGATACATCTGTCCAGAAAGGTGGCATTTCAGGAATGCCAGGATGTCTGGAGCATACCGGTGTGGTGACACAGCTTATTCGGGAGGCCAGAGAGAACAAGGGCAACCTGTCAGTGCTGTGGCTTGACCTGGAGAATGCATTCGGCTCCATTCCACACAAGCTGGTTCAGTTCACTTTGACAAAACATCATGTCCCAAGCAGGTGTAGAGACCTCATTGCTGATTATTACAGCAATTTCAGGATGAGGGTCTCTTCAGGAGAAATAACATCCAGTTGGCACAATGTGGAGATCGGTATCATCACAGGGTGTACTATCTCTGTGACATTGTTCTCCCTAGCCATGAACATGCTCACTAAGTCTGCTGAGCCAGAGTGCAGAGGGCCCCGCACAAATTCCGGACAACGGCAACCACCCATCAGGGCATTCATGGATGACCTCACAGTCATGACAGAATCAGTCCCAGGCTGCCGGTGGATTCTGAAGGGGCTTGAAGAGCTGGTGGAGTGGGCCCGGATGCGTTTCAAACCCGCCAAATCCAGATCAATGGTGCTGAGGAAAGGGAAGGTGGTGGACAAGTTCCGGTTTAACATCGCAGACACAGCCATCCCATCTATCTCAGAGAAGCCAGTCAAGAGCTTGGGAAAAGTTTTTGACTGCTCTCTGAGAGACACAACATCTATCCAGTCGACCTGCACTGAGTTGGATGGCTGGCTGAAATCCGTGGACAAGTCAGGCCTACCTGGGAAGTTTAAAGCCTGGGTCTACCAACATGGCATTCTTCCCAGGATTCTGTGGCCCCTCCTTGTCTATGCGGTCCCTATCTCAACAGTTGAGACCCTAGAGAGGAGGGTCAGCAACCACCTCCGGAGATGGCTTGGGTTACCAAGGAGCCTGAGCAGCATTGCACTCTACGGGAACACCAACAAGCTGCAACTGCCTTTCAAATCCTTGGAGGAGGAATTCAAGGTAACTAGAGCCAGAGAAGTGGTTCAATACAGGGACTCAAGTGATCCGAAGGTGGCTAAAGCAGGGATCCAAGTGAGGACTGGCAGGAAATGGAGGGCAGAGGAAGCAGTTCAAGAGGCAGAGGCAAGGCTGCGTCACAAGAGCCTGGTGGGAGTGGTCACACGAGGTCGAGCTGGGCTAGGATCCTTTCCAACTCCCCAAATGAACACCAGGGGGAAGGAAGGGCGCCGTCTTGTTCAGGAGGAGGTGAGAGCAGCAGTGGAGGAGACAAGAACCTGCAAGGCAGTGGGAATGAAGCAACAGGGAGCTTGGACGAGATGGGAGAATGCGGTTGAGAGGAAAGTGACCTGGGCTGAGCTTTGGAAAGCCGAGCCTCACCGCATCAAATTCCTAATCCAGGCAGTGTATGATGTGCTTCCAAGCCCGTCAAATCTGCACACATGGGGCATAGCAGAGACACCAGCATGCCCATTGTGTTCCAAGCGAGGAACCCTGGAACACATCCTCAGTTGCTGTACAAGGGCACTTGGAGATGGACGGTACAGGTGGAGGCATGACCAAGTCCTGAAGACCATTGCTGAAGCCATCAGCGCAGGACTGGCGTGGTCAAAGCAGTTCCGACACTCCAAGGACACCATCGCCTTTGTCAGAGCTGGGGACAAGCCAACTTCTGCCAGAAAAACATCTGCAGGCATCCTGACGTCTGCAAGAGACTGGCAGTTGTTGGTGGACCTTGAACATCAGCTGAAGTTCCCCAGCCATATTGCAGTCACCACCCTGCGACCAGACATTGTTCTTGTGTCTGAGTCCACCAAGCAAGCTGTGCTGCTGGAGCTGACAGTCCCGTGGGAAGATCGCTTGGAAGAAGCCTTTGAAAGGAAGCTCTCCAAGTACGCAGGACTGGTCAGCGACTGTCAGCAGGCTGGTTGGAGAGCAAGGTGTTTCCCGGTGGAAGTTGGATGCAGAGGATTTGCAGCCCGTTCCTTGGTCAGAGCCTTCAGCAGTTTAGGCATCGAGGGAGTGAGAAAGAGGAGAGCCATCCGCAGTACCACCGATGCGGCAGAGAGGGCCTCAAGATGGTTGTGGCTCAAAAGAGGGGAGCCATGGAGTCATGGTAGCTAGCTAGCCATCTGGACACAAGCTGGGGTCTGATCAGCCCCGGCTGGGTCACCTGGAGGAGGGCGTATGATGTTGCGAGACCCGAAACGTCCTATGATTCCAGGAACATCACTGAAGATGTGTCCAGACTAGGCATCAGTAGATGTATGTACACAGCGAATACCCTGAGTGATCAGTGACAGCCAGGAAAGACTGGATGACAACCATGAATAGTGTGGCGACTACTGGAGAGTCAGTGACAGCCCGGAGAGACGGCAACCGGGGCAGAAAGGGTTGGCAACCCAATCTGCATCCACTGAGAGGAGGAACCCAACCAAGCTACGATGAACTTAATGGAAAAATACCCCCAGGGGTGCCCGAGAGGGGGGGAGGATGAGCACCCCAGTCTGACGGACACAACGGTTACAGACCCAGGCAACGCACAAACGACTATGAGCAAGCAGTGTACATGCGGTAAAGTCTGCAAGAACATCCATGGCTTAAAGATCCACCGAGCGAGGATGAAGTGCCCGTTGGGAGCAGAAGCAACACAACGCACAGGTGTTACACCTGGTGAGACGCAGGAGGTGCCAGGCCCGGAGTCACCCCATAGTGCCCAGAACCTCCAAGTGTTGCAGACAACTCCCTCGAGCATCAAGTCTGACAGGAGGCGGATCAAATGGCCTGCAGCTAGCATGACCTCACTCTGGAAGCAGTTCGATGACGATGTCGACCAAATTCTGGAGGCAATGGCGAAGGGAGAGGCCGACAGGAAGCTACAAGCTATGACAACAATCATTGTCAGCATCGCAGCTGAACGGTTCGGCGAGGAGGAGAAGAAAAGCTCCGGAACATCTTACTCAAAGAATCAAAGAGCTGTAAGGATCCACAACATCAGAAAGGAGATGAAAGTGCTGAAGTCCCAGTACAAGGCGGCAGGAGAAGAGGAACGCACTGGCCTAGCCCAGCTAAGGTGCATCCTTCGGAAAAACATCAGAGTTCTCCGCCGGGCCGAGTGGCATCGGAGGCGGCGGCGCGAGAGAGCACGTAAACGTGCTGCTTTCATCGCTAACCCCTTCAAGTTCACTAAGGATTTGCTGGGGCAGAAGCGCAGTGGCAAACTGGCCTCCTCGCAGGATGACATAGACCAACATCTGAAGCAGACGTACAGCGACCCCGCAAGAGAGCAGGAGTTGGGAGAGTGTAACAACCTCATAGACCCCCCTGAACCAGAAGTGCAGTTCGACATGTCGGAGCTGCAGCTAAAGGAAGTCAGGGAGGTTGTCCGCAAAGCAAGGGCAAGCTCTGCTCCAGGACCGAGTGGCACTTCATACAAAGTGTATAAGTACTGTCCCAAACTCCTGCTGCGTCTGTGGTACATCTTGCGAGTCTTCTGGAGAAGGGGGAGGATCCCTGATCAATGGAGAGTGGCTGAAGGGGTATGGATCCCGAAGGAGGAAAACTCCACTCAGCTAGACCAGTTCCGCATCATCTCCCTGCTGTGTGTTGAGGCAAAGGTTTTCTTCAGCGCTGTTTCCAAACGGCTGTGTACCTACCTGGCAGAGAACAACTACATCGATACATCTGTCCAGAAAGGTGGCATTTCAGGAATGCCAGGATGTCTGGAGCATACCGGTGTGGTGACACAGCTTATTCGGGAGGCCAGAGAGAACAAGGGCAACCTGTCAGTGCTGTGGCTTGACCTGGAGAATGCATTCGGCTCCATTCCACACAAGCTGGTTCAGTTCACTTTGACAAAACATCATGTCCCAAGCAGGTGTAGAGACCTCATTGCTGATTATTACAGCAATTTCAGGATGAGGGTCTCTTCAGGAGAAATAACATCCAGTTGGCACAATGTGGAGATCGGTATCATCACAGGGTGTACTATCTCTGTGACATTGTTCTCCCTAGCCATGAACATGCTCACTAAGTCTGCTGAGCCAGAGTGCAGAGGGCCCCGCACAAATTCCGGACAACGGCAACCACCCATCAGGGCATTCATGGATGACCTCACAGTCATGACAGAATCAGTCCCAGGCTGCCGGTGGATTCTGAAGGGGCTTGAAGAGCTGGTGGAGTGGGCCCGGATGCGTTTCAAACCCGCCAAATCCAGATCAATGGTGCTGAGGAAAGGGAAGGTGGTGGACAAGTTCCGGTTTAACATCGCAGACACAGCCATCCCATCTATCTCAGAGAAGCCAGTCAAGAGCTTGGGAAAAGTTTTTGACTGCTCTCTGAGAGACACAACATCTATCCAGTCGACCTGCACTGAGTTGGATGGCTGGCTGAAATCCGTGGACAAGTCAGGCCTACCTGGGAAGTTTAAAGCCTGGGTCTACCAACATGGCATTCTTCCCAGGATTCTGTGGCCCCTCCTTGTCTATGCGGTCCCTATCTCAACAGTTGAGACCCTAGAGAGGAGGGTCAGCAACCACCTCCGGAGATGGCTTGGGTTACCAAGGAGCCTGAGCAGCATTGCACTCTACGGGAACACCAACAAGCTGCAACTGCCTTTCAAATCCTTGGAGGAGGAATTCAAGGTAACTAGAGCCAGAGAAGTGGTTCAATACAGGGACTCAAGTGATCCGAAGGTGGCTAAAGCAGGGATCCAAGTGAGGACTGGCAGGAAATGGAGGGCAGAGGAAGCAGTTCAAGAGGCAGAGGCAAGGCTGCGTCACAAGAGCCTGGTGGGAGTGGTCACACGAGGTCGAGCTGGGCTAGGATCCTTTCCAACTCCCCAAATGAACACCAGGGGGAAGGAAGGGCGCCGTCTTGTTCAGGAGGAGGTGAGAGCAGCAGTGGAGGAGACAAGAACCTGCAAGGCAGTGGGAATGAAGCAACAGGGAGCTTGGACGAGATGGGAGAATGCGGTTGAGAGGAAAGTGACCTGGGCTGAGCTTTGGAAAGCCGAGCCTCACCGCATCAAATTCCTAATCCAGGCAGTGTATGATGTGCTTCCAAGCCCGTCAAATCTGCACACATGGGGCATAGCAGAGACACCAGCATGCCCATTGTGTTCCAAGCGAGGAACCCTGGAACACATCCTCAGTTGCTGTACAAGGGCACTTGGAGATGGACGGTACAGGTGGAGGCATGACCAAGTCCTGAAGACCATTGCTGAAGCCATCAGCGCAGGACTGGCGTGGTCAAAGCAGTTCCGACACTCCAAGGACACCATCGCCTTTGTCAGAGCTGGGGACAAGCCAACTTCTGCCAGAAAAACATCTGCAGGCATCCTGACGTCTGCAAGAGACTGGCAGTTGTTGGTGGACCTTGAACATCAGCTGAAGTTCCCCAGCCATATTGCAGTCACCACCCTGCGACCAGACATTGTTCTTGTGTCTGAGTCCACCAAGCAAGCTGTGCTGCTGGAGCTGACAGTCCCGTGGGAAGATCGCTTGGAAGAAGCCTTTGAAAGGAAGCTCTCCAAGTACGCAGGACTGGTCAGCGACTGTCAGCAGGCTGGTTGGAGAGCAAGGTGTTTCCCGGTGGAAGTTGGATGCAGAGGATTCGCAGCCCGTTCCTTGGTCAGAGCCTTCAGCAGTTTAGGCATCGAGGGAGTGAGAAAGAGGAGAGCCATCCGCAGTACCACCGATGCGGCAGAGAGGGCCTCAAGATGGTTGTGGCTCAAAAGAGGGGAGCCATGGAGTCATGGTAGCTAGCTAGCCATCTGGACACAAGCTGGGGTCTGATCAGCCCCGGCTGGGTCACCTGGAGGAGGGCGTATGATGTTGCGAGACCCGAAACGTCCTATGATTCCAGGAACATCACTGAAGATGTGTCCAGACTAGGCATCAGTAGATGTATGTACACAGAGGAAGTAAAGAATCCAGAAACCATTCTCAGGAGTGTATGATGTGATGAAATATTTTCTCCTAATGGACTCTCTGGCCACTCTTAACCCCCATACAGTCTTGTCTTTAACCTGGACCTCAAAGTAGAATCTCCCTGAGGAGAAGCTCTGCCTCATGAGAACATTTATATGCCGTGTAAATCTCTTAGGGTTGTCTGGGAGTTCCTTCCCTACATCTCCATGATGTACTTGTTTCCCATCATCAGACAGGATGAGCTTAGGATGAGCTGTATCAGGATCTAGAGTCACCTCTACTTCATACTGCTGGACCCTCTTCAGCTCATCATCACGCAGCTTCTTCATGTCCATGTTCAGTGTCTCCTCCAGCTGATCCAGGGATCTCCTCAAGGTCCCTATGTATTACGGAGGATGGACCTCCACCCTCGTCCAGACCCTAGTGTGTGGAGGATTCTCCAGGGATCTGAAGGTCTGGAGGAAGTGGAGGTGGTCTTCAGTATGTGAGAGCTGCTTCACCTCTGAGCTTCTATTGGTCAGATATTCTATTACCTGCTCCAGCTCTTTGATGAGGCCTTCAGCTCGTTTCTCTGTGGATTTCAGTTTGTCTTTAACCGTTTGGTTAAAATCTTCCCGACACTACAATACCTAGTTACATGTTTACGTCCCACCGCACCTTTGCATGTACAGTATATATATTTTGGAATTTGTACTCCTTGTTCATAGAGGCCACTGCAATGTGTCTGCAATCTGTTTATTTATTTTAGTTTTGCTTTTAAATCATGTATATTTTTCAACTGCTGTTATGTGTGTAAAGAGTGACCGTGAAGATTGCTACGTAATTATGTTGTACTTGTGCTACGATAATAAAGGTATTTATGTTCGGATTATTTTTTTCAGACATTTTGATTATAAGGGGAAAATAAAGAAATGTGATCTTCATGACATTTTTTAAATAATACATTTATTATTATTACAGTTAAGTATTAAGTAACTAGTAGTAGTAGTAAGTAACTATCCACAAAGTGCCACCACGATACAAACTGGACAGTCATCGTTTTATTTTCTAGTAATAGAAGAGTATTCATAGCAGATCAGCCATTTTAGAAATCTCTCCAAAGAGGCCTCTGTCTACAGTAGAGATGAGTCACTAAATAGCCCCATCTACAGGCCACATGTTGTTACTGCAGCCATTGGGTGGACGGATACATTAGACTAAGTAGCAGGCGAATAAGTTGTCCACTTCAGCCTCGTCTTTTAAATATTGATCTTTCAACTCCACAAAGAAGAGGAGAACACACACCGTCATTGGAGCCTAAACACAGAGCATGAATGCGCCCAAAGTAAGAGTGGGGGCGGGGCCATGGGATGTGGGCG
>JANIIK010003306.1:0-11808 GCA_027704905.1 Muraenolepis orangiensis
CAAGGAGGGAGAGAGGTGGGGAGAGGAAGAAGGAGAAGGCGGGAGGGAGAGGTGAGGGAGGGAGGAGGAAAGAGGGAGGGAGGGAAAGGGAGAAGGAGGGAGAGAGGTGGTGAGGGAGGGAGGGAGCAGTAGAAGGAGGGAGAGAGAGAGAGACAGACAGACAGACAGACAGACAGAGAGAGAGAGAGAGAGAGAGAGAGAGAGAGAGAGGGAGGAGGACCTCAGGGCACTGTGCCTCCTCTGTCCCTCTTACCACCTGAGGTGGATCTATTGTAAAGTATTATAGCCACCAGGAGAAAGGACTTCCTGTGGCGTTCTGTAGCATCTGGGTGCTAACAGTCTGTAGCATCTGGGTGCTAACAGTCTGTAGCATCTGGGTGCTAACAGTCTGTAGCATCTAGGTGCTAACAGTCTGTAGCATCTGGGTGCTAACAGTCTGTAGCATCTGGGTGCTAACAGTCTGTAGCATCTAGGTGCTAACAGTCTGTAGCATCTGGGTGCTAACAGTCTGTAGCATCTGGGTGCTAACAGTCTATAGCATCTGGGTGCTAACAGTCTGTAGCATCTGCGTGCTAACAGTCTGTAGCATCTGGGTGCTAACAGTCTGTAGCATCTGGGTGCTAACAGTCTGTTGCATCTGGGTGCTAACAGTCTGTAGCATCTGGGTGCTAACAGTCTGTAGCATCTGGGTGCTAACAGTCTATAGCATCTTGGTGCTAACAGTCTGTAGCATCTGGGTGCTAACAGTCTGTAGCATCTGGGTGCTAACAGTCTGTAGCATCTGGGTGCTAACAGTCTGTAGCATCTGGGTGCTAACAGTCTATAGTATCTGGGTGCTAACAGTCTGTAGCATCTAGTTGCTAACAGTCTGTAGCATCTGGGTGCTAACAGTCTGTAGCATCTGGGTGCTAACAGTCTGTAGCATCTGGGTGCTAACAGTCTATAGCATCTGGGTGCTAACAGTCTGTAGCATCTGGGTGCTAACAGTCTGTAGCATCTGGGTGCTAACAGTCTGTAGCATCTGGGTGCTAACAGTCTGTAGCATCTGGGTGCTAACAGTCTGTAGCATCTGGGTGCTAACAGTCTTAGCTGAAGCTGCTCCTGTATGAGGACAGCACCCGGTGGAGAGGCTGAGAGTCACTGTCCATGATGCTCCACAGCTAGCACAGCCTCCTCCTCTCTGACACCACCGCCGACCAATCAGGTTCCACCCCCGGGACAGAGCCTGCCTTCCTCATGATTTGATGGGTTCTGTTGGCGTCGACCGCCCTCGACCCGCTGCCCCGGAACACGGCTACAAAGAAGATGGCGCCGCCTACCGCGGACGGGTAGAACCTCCTCGGCGTAATACCTCAGACGGGTAGAACCTCCTCGGCGTAATACCTCAGACGGGTAGAACCTCCGTGGCGTAATACCTCAGATGGGTAGAACCTCCTCGGCGTAATACCTCAGACGGGTAGAACCTCCGTGTCGTAATACCTCAGACGGGTAGAACCTCTGTGGCGTAATACCTCAGACGGGTAGAACCTCCGTGGCGTAACACCTCAGACGGGTAGAACCTCCGTGGCGTAATACCTCAGACGGGTAGAACCTCCGTGGCGTAACAGCTCAGACGTTGAAGGACCTCCACAGGAAGTAGAGTGGGCTCTGGTCTTCTTGTACGCTGGGTGTTCTTGGCCCAGTCTCTTATCCAGGTGACTCCCAGGTGAGTGTAGTCCAGTTCAGTGTCCACCGCCACCCCCCTGATGGACATCGCTGTGGGGGGGGTTTCTGTCTGCTGCGGTCCACCACCACGCTACACACACACACATGTGGACACACACGCACTCACACACTCTAGGTAAAACACACACTTCAACGCTGGAACATGCGCTCTCTCTCTCTCTCTCTCTCTCTCTCTCTCTCTAAACACACACAACACACACACTCTAGGTAAACACACACTTCAACGCTGGAACACGCTCTCTCTCTCTCTCTCTCTCTCTCTCTCTCTCTCTCTCTCTCTCTCTCTCTCTCTCTCTCTCTCTCTCTCTCTCTCTCTACACACACACCTGGGTGGTCTTTCGTGTCTGTTGTCTGTTTTTGTGCCAGAGATTCACTCTCTATCCCGGGGGGAGAACAGGAAGTCATGTGTGACATCACATCCACCTCCCCCTGGAAGGAAATGTCTCATTAAAATAAACACTTTACCCCCCAGTTCCCCTAACGTTTTTCGACCAGCTCTCTCTCTCTCTCTCTCTCTCTCTCTCTCTCTCTCTCTCTCTCTCTCTATCTCTCTCTCTCTCCCTCCCTCCATAGCTCCCCTTCCCTCCCTCTCACGCCTTCAGATGAGGCGTACACACACACACACACACACACACACACACACACACACACACACACACACACACACACACACACACACCTCTCTCTAGCACAGACACACACACAAACACATATCTCACACACACTCAGACACACACGCACACTCACACACACACACACACACACACACACACACACACATCTCTCTCTCTAACATTCACACACACGCACACACACACAAACACACATATCTCTCTCTCTCTAAAACACACACACACACACACACACACACACACACACACACACACACACACACACACACACATACACACACACACACACACACACACTCACACACACTCACACACACACACTCACACACACTCACACACACACACACACACACACACACACACACACACACACACACACACACTCACACACACACACACACACTCACACACACATACACACACACTCACACACACATACACGCAAACATAAAGAAGTACACACACATATATTTATTTACATACACACACACTTACATGTGTTCACTGTCAGTATCTTTGTATGAAGCTGTCTGATAAATGATTAATACATCTTAAGATATGAGGCTGCTTATCAAAGCCATGTTTTATTAATATCTGTTATTGCACCACTAGGGGGCGTGAATCCACCACCTTAAGGCCAACATGATTAGAGTAAAGGAGACACAGGTGTGTGTGTGGTGTAGGTGTTTGGACTGGTGCTCAACACACACACACACACACACACACACACTGCAGGAGGGAATGGGGAGGAAGCATTCTGTTGAACTGGTTTAAAATGGCTCATAAAACATGTTGAATCTTGAAGTGACCAGAAGAAGAGAGCCAACCCAAGACTTAATGAAGGGTTGATCCAAGGTTTGATGAAGCGTATTCATCCTGTCACCACGGTGACTGAATGACTCAGAGACTCCCTTGTTGTCCCAAGGGAGACTCTGAGTCCCAACACGCCGCCTCACTGAGGCTTGACTTTCAACACAGTTCTGGGGAGCTGGAGTTTGTCTTTGGGTGAGGAGGAGAGATGTGGGGGAGGGAGGAGAAGGAGGGAGGAGGATAGAGGGAGGGAGAGGGAGGAGGAGAGGTGGTGAAGGAAGGAGGGAGGAGGGAGGAGGATAGAGGGAGGGAGAGGGAGGTAGAGGGAGGGAGAGAGGTGGTGAGGGAGGGAGGATGATAGAGGGAGGGAGGGAAAGGGAGGAGGAGGAAGAAAGATTTGGGTGAGGGAGGAGAAGGAGGGAGGAGGATAGAGGGAGGGAGGAGGAGGAAGAGAGGTGGTGAGGGAGGGGGATAGAGGGAGAGAGAGGGAGAGAAGAGGGTGAGGGTGAGAGGGAGGGAGGAGGATAGAGAGAGGGAGGAGGGAGAGAGGTGTGGGAGAGGGAGGAGGAGGAAGAAAGATTTGGGTGAGGGAGGAAAAGGAGGGAGGAGGATAGAGTGAGGGAGACGCTAACGGAGAAGCTAACAGAGACGCTAAGAGAGAAGCTAACAGAGAAGCTAACAGAGACGCTAATAGTGACGCTAACAGAGACGCTAATATAGAAGCTAACGGAGACGCTAACTGAGAAAATTACAGAGATGCTAACAGAATAGCCATCAGAGACGCTAACAGAGAAGCTAACAGAGGAGCTAACAGCTTTTGTCGCTGGAACGAGTGTTTGGAGAGTTCAGGATGTTCCTTAACAACCATCATCAGCACCACGCACACACACACACACACACACACACACAGACAGACACACACACACAGATACACACACACTCACATACACACACACACATATATCTCTCTCTTACACACACACACACACACATCTCTATACACACACACACATCTCTCTCTAGCACAGACACACACACACACACACACACACACACACACACACACACACACACACACACACACACTCACACACACACATCTCTATACACACACACACACACCTCTCTCTAGCACAGACACACACACACATCTCTATACACACACACACCTCTCTCTAGCACAGACACACACACACACACACTATTATATGGATGGGAGGGATATTTTTCATATATATTTCATATCTTTTTCAACGTCAAGAAGACCAAGGAGCTGATGGTGGACTTCAGGAAGCAGAGAGGAGAGCACGGCCCGATCTCCATCCACGGTGGTGCGGACGGCCCAGTATATCGTTGGAGGTGAGCTCCCCTCCCTCCTGGATATATACAACCAGCAGTGCGTGGCCAAGGCCAAACGCATCATAAAGACATTGCCCTACAGCCACCAACTGTACTCACTGTTACCGTCAGGCAGGCGATACCTCAGTATCAAGTGGTATCAAATAGACTCAGAGACAGCTTCCACAGTCAGGCCATCAGGCTGCTGAACAAGGGCCTATAGCATATAACAATGTATATTTTATTACATTGATTTATATATACATATTGCTCTTTTTCTGTGCTGATATATTGCATTTTATCAATTGCATTTTATTTTTATATATTTAACTTTATACAGTTTTGTATACTGGCAGAGCTCATCACCCTAGGGGGGCCTGGGGCCATTCCTTTGTGCCAACACGGCCCCAAGACCTACATGCATCAACTTGTGTGTGTGTGCGTATGTGTGTGTGTGTGTGTGTGTGTGTGTGTGTGTGTGTGTGGTGTGGTGGTGGGTGTGTGTGTGTGTGGGTGTGTGGGTGTGTGTGCCTGCCTGCCTGTAAAGGGTGGAACCCAAAACAAACCAGGAAACAACACAAGAAGAATCCAACCCAACAAGACTGAACCATTCAGAGAGATGAATGATAACCCTGTCTATTATAGAACTATTACCTATTATAAACTTAACCTTGTCTATTATATAACTATTACCCACTATAAACATGATAACCTTGTCTAAAATAGAAACATAACCTGCTAAAAAGCATGTCATCACATTTATTATACTGTTTATGGTCAGTTTTCTACTCAATATTTGAATGCTATAAAATAAACATAATAATACAGTTTCAGTCATGAACCTTTTGATGATAATCAATAGTCTATATGTGATAAAGTCTGGCCAACATGATTAGGGTAAAGGAGACACAGGTGTGTGTGTGGTGTAGGTGTTTGGACTGGTGCTCAACACACACACACACACACACACACACACACACTCAAACACACACTCACACTCACACTCACACACATCTCTAGTAGGAAGAGAGGTGGTGAGGGATGGAGGGAGGAGGAGAAGGAGGGAGGAGGAGAAAGAGGAAGAGAAGTGGGGAGGGAGGGAGGGAGGGAGGGAGGAGGATAGAGGGAGGTGGGGAGAGAAGAGAAGGAGAGAGAGAAGTGGGGAGGGAGGGAGGGAGGAGGACCCAATGCTCTAACAGACACACACACACACACACACACGCACACACACACACACACACCCACACACACACACACACACCCACACACCCACACACACACACACACACACACACACACACACACACACACACACACACACTGCAGGAGGGAATGGGGAGGAAGCATTCTGTTGAACTGGTTTAAAATGGCTCATAAAACATGTTGAATGTTGAAGTGACCAGAAGAAGAGAGCCAACCCAAGACTTAATGAAGGGTTGATCCAAGGTTTGATGAAGCGTATTCATCCTGTCACCACGGTGACTGAATGACTCAGAGACTCACTTGTTGTCCCAAGGGAGACTCTGAGTCCCAACACGCCGCCTCACTGAGGCTTGACTTTCAACACAGTTCTGGGGAGCTGGAGTTTGTCTTTGGGTGAGGAGGAGAGATGTGGGGGAGGGAGGAGAAGGAGGGAGGAGGATAGAGGGAGGGAGGGAGGAGGATGAGGGAGAGAGGTGGGGAGGGAGGGAGGGAGGAGAAGGAGGGAGGAGGATAGAGGGAGGGAGGGAGAGGGAGGAGGAGGAGGGAGAGAGGTGGTGAGGGAGGGAGGGAGGAGAAGGAGGGAGGAGGATAGAGGGAGGGAGGGAGAGGGAGGAGGAGGAGGGAGAGAGGTGGTGAGGGAGGGAGGGAGGAGAAGGAGGGAGGAGGATAGAGGGAGGGAGAGGGAGGAGGAGGGAGAGAGGTGGTGAGGGAGGAGAAGGAGGTAGGAGGATAGAGGGAGGGAGGGAGAGGGAGGAGGAGGAGAGAGAGAGGTGGGGAGGGAGGGAGGAGAACGAGGGAGGAGGATAGAGGGAGGGAGGGAGGAGAAGGAGGGAGGAGGAAAGAGGAAGAGAAGTAGGGAGGGAGGGAGGGAGGGAGGAGGATAGAGGGAGGGAGGTGGGGAGAGAAGAGAAGGAGAGAGAGAAGTGGGGAGGGAGGGAGGGAGGAGGACCTAACACTCTAACACACACACACACACACACACACACACACACACACACACACACACTGCAGGAGGGAATGGGGAGGAAGCATTCTGTTGAACTGGTTTAAAATGGCTCATAAAACATGTTGAATCTTGAAGTGACCAGAAGAAGAGAGCCAACCCAAGACTTAATGAAGGGTTGATCCAAGGTTTGATGAAGCGTATTCATCCTGTCACCACGGTGACTGAATGACTCAGAGACTCACTTGTTGTCCCAAGGGAGACTCTGAGTCCCAACACGCCGCCTCACTGAGGCTTGACTTTCAACACAGTTCTGGGGAGCTGGAGTTTGTCTTTGGGTGAGGAGGAGAGATGTGGGGGAGGGAGGAGAAGGAGGGAGGAGGATAGAGGGAGGGAGGGAGGAGGATGAGGGAGAGAGGTGGGGAGGGGGAGGGAGGAGAAGGAGGGAGGAGGATGAGGGAGGAGGGAGAGGGAGGAGGAGGAGGGAGAGAGGTGGTGAGGGAGGGAGGAGGAGAAGGAGGGAGGAGGATAGAGGGAGGGAGGGAGAGGGAGGAGGAGGAGGGAGAGAGGTGGTGAGGGAGGGAGGGAGGAGAAGGAGGGAGGAGGATAGAGGGAGGAGAGGGAGGAGGAGGGAGAGGTGGTGAGGGAGGAGAAGGAGGTAGGAGGATAAGGGAGGGAGGGAGAGGAGGAGGAGGAGAGAGAGAGGTGGGGAGGGAGGAGGAGAAGGAGGGAGGAGGATAGAGGGAGGGAGGGAGGAGAAGGAGGAGGAGGAAGAGAAGTGGGGAGGGAGTGGGAGGAGGAGGGAGAGAGGTGGTGAGGGAAGGAGGGAGGAGGACAAGGAGGGAGAGAGGTAGGAGGAGGAAGAAAGATTTGGGTGAGGGAGGAGAAGGAGGGAGGAGGATAGAGGGAGGGAGGGAGGAGGAGGAAGAGAGGTGGTGAGGGAGGGAGGGAGGGGGATATATGGAGAGAGGGAGAGGGAGGAGGAGGAAGAAAGATTTGGGTGAGGGAGGAGAAGGAGGGAGGAGGATAGAGTGAGGGAGGGAGGGAGAGGGAGAAGGAGGAGGAGTAAGAGGGGGGAGGGAGAGGGAGGAGGATGAGGAAGAGCAGTGGTAAGGGAGGGAGGGAGGAGGAGAAGGTGGGAGGAGGAGAAAGAGGAAGAGAAGTGGGGAGGGATTGAGGAGGAGGAGGGAGAGAGGTGATGAAGGAGGGAAGGAGCGAGGAGGACAAGGAGGGAGAGAGGTGGGGAGGGAGGGAGGAAGATAAAGGGAGGGAGGGAGAGGGAGGAGGTGGAAGAAATATTTGGGTGAGGGAGGAGAAGGAGGGAGGAGGATAGAGGGTGGGCGGGAGGAGGAGGAAGAGAGGTGGTGAGGGAGGGAGGGGGATAGAGGGACGGTGGGAGGAGGAGGATGAGAGGTGGTGAGGGGTTTTGATTTCTGTAGGCCTCTTCATGAACCAGATGAGATGCTAACAGAGACGCTAAAAGAGAAGCTAACAGAGACGCTAACAGAGAAGCTAACAGAGACACTAACAGAGAAGCTAACGGAGACGCTAACAGAGACGCTAATATAGAAGCTAACAGAGACGCTAACTGAGACGCTAAAAGAGACACTAACAGAAAAGCCATCAGAGACGCTAACAGAGAAGCTAACAGAGAAGCTAACAGAGATGCTAACAGAGACGCTAATTGAGAAGCAAACAGAGAAGCTAACAGTGAAGCTAACAGAGACACTAACAGAGAAGCTAACAGAGACACTAACAGAGACTCTAAAAGAGAAGCTAACAGAGACACTAACAGAGAAGCTAACAGAGACACTAACAGAGACGCTAACAGAGAAGCTAACAGAGACGCTAACAGTGACGCTAACTGAGACGCTAATATAGAAGCTAACTAAGACGCTAACAGAGACCATCATCAGCACCTCAAACACACACACACACACACACACACTCTCACACACACACACAAATACACAGACACACACACACACACACACACATATCTCTCTTACACACACACACACATCTCTATACACACACACCTCTCTAGCACACACACACACACACACACACACACACACACACACACATATCTCACACAAACTCACACACACACACTCACACTCACACACACACGTGTGAGTGTGAATGCCAAGTGTGGAAACAATCGTGTTCATGTATTCATATTATATTATAGTTTATTATCTTTATTATATTTATATTCAGTCAGTTGTGTATCTGTATTAGGCCTGCTGGATGCATGGTGGAAGACTTCGGGAAAACATCTGGTAGACATTGGACCACAGCAAGCAACAAACATAGCCGTGTGTGTGTGTGTGTGTATATATGTGTGTGTGTGTGTGTGTGTGTGTGTGTGTGTGGGTGGGGGGGGGGGGGGGGGGGTGCCTGCCTACCTGCCTGTAGAGGGTGGAACACAAAACAAACCAGGAAACAACACAAGAAGATTCCAACCCAACAACCCTGTCTATTATAGAATTTTAACCCTTTATAAACATGATAACCCTTTACATTATAGATCTATAACCCATTATAAACATGATAACCCTGTCTATTATATAACTACTACCCATTATAAACATGATTACCCTTTATATTATAAACATGAAAACCCTTTACATTATAGATCTATAACCCATTATAAACATGATAACCCTTTACATTATAGATCTATAACCCATTATAAACATGATAACCCTTTATCTTATGAACATGATAACCCTGTCTATTATATAAGTACTACCCATTATAAACATGATAACCCTTTATCTTATACACATGATAACCCTGTCTATTATAGATCTATAACCCATTATAAACATGAAAACCCTGTCTTTTATATAACTACTACCCATTATAAACATGATCACCCTTTATCTTATAAACATGATAACCCTGTCTATTATATAACTATAGCCCATTAAAAACAAGATAACCTTGTCTAAAATAGAAACATAACCCAGTTTTCTACTCAATATTTGAATGCTATAAAATAAACATAATAATACAGTTTCAGTCATGAACCTTTTGATGATAATCAATAGTCTATATGTGTTAAAGTCTGAGCTTCAAATTGACTAAAAGTATCGTCAGAGACGGTGTGTGTCTGAGCTTCTAGTCATCAGAGCTCTCTGTCTATGGTTCATATTTTAATAAAGTTATTATTGTGTATGACTGAGTGAAGTCCTGGAACAACAGCCTAGAAGAGGTTGAAGTGGACCAACTGGTTGGTTCACTATATCTTACTTCCTTGTTACCGTCCTGACCTTCAGAGAACAGAACAACAATCCTTGTCCCCGTAGCTCAGTGTCATCAGTAGGGGTCGATGGTAGCCGATGACATTGCCTCACAACAGCTTTAGCAGCACAAAGTGCACATATTCTTCTGCTTGTCTTTCCTCATTTAAAACGCCCTGAGAAACATTTAATACCTAAAGACCTTCAGGCCTAACAACCTTTTGATTTAGGAAGGCCTTTTTATGTTAATATTAGTGCTCACTATTTTCAGTAATTGTATTGTGTGTGTTTGCTATGTTTTTAACTTTGAAGCACTCTGATATGCTCTTTCAAATGAAAAGTGCAATATAAATTAAATGATTACCATAATCCTAATCATCATTATTATTATTAAAGTACTTTCCCCGGGTGGCGTGACATAGAGTCTTCCAGAGTGTGCTGACCAGACGTGTAGCGGACTGTGTAGCTGGAAGGCTGGAGACGTAGACTCAACCTTCTATTAGAGCGGGTGGCTTGGACTTGGGGTTCATGGAAGTCCATTCCAAAGGTTGCTGATCACTAACAAGGGTGAAAGGTGCTCCGTAAATGTACATGTGAAAATGTTCACAGCCCCACACAATGGAAAGAGCCTCAGGTTGTGTTTGTGAGTGTGTTTGTTCAATGGCAGACAGCGCTCTACTGGCAGAGCTCATCACCCTAGGGGGCCCTGGGGCCATTCCTTTGTGCCAACACGGCCCCCAGACCTACATGCATCAACGTGTGTGTGAGTGTGTGTGTGTGTGCGTGTGTGTGTGAGCGTGTGTGTGTGTGTGTGTGTGTGTGTGTGTGTGTGTGTGTGTGTGTGTGTGTGTGTGTGTGTGTGTGTGTGTGTGTGTCTGAGTGTGTGTGTGTGTGTGTGTGTGTGTGTGTGTGTGTGTGTGTGTGTGTGTGTGTGTGTGTGTGTCTGAGTGTGTGTGTGTGTGTGTGTGTGTGTGTGTGTGTGTGTGTGTGTGTGTGTGTGTGTGTGTGTGCGTGTGTGTGTCTGAGTGTGTGTGTGTGTGTGTGTGTGTGTGTGTGTGTGTGTGTGTGTGCCTGCCTGCCTGTAAAGGGTGGAACCCAAAACAAACCAGGAAACAACACAAGAAGATTCCAACCCAATAACCCTGTCTATTATAGAATGTTAACCCTTTATAAACATGATAACCCTTTACATTATAGATCTATAACCCATTATAAACATGATAACCCTGTCTATTATATAACTACTAACCATTATAAACATGATAACCCTGTCTATTATATAACTATAACCCATTATAAACATGATAACCCTGTCTATTATATAACTATAACCCATTATAAACATGATAACCTTGTCTAAAATAGAAACATAACCGCTAAAAATCATGTCATCACATTTATTATACTGCTTATGGTCAGTTTTCTACTCAATATTTGAATGCTATAAAATAAACATAATAATACAGTTTCAGTCATGAACCTTTTGATGATAATCAATAGTCTATATGTGTTAAAGTCTGACTTCAAATTGACTAAAAGTATCCTCAGAGACGGTGTGTGTCTGAGCTTCTAGTCATCAGAGCTCTCTGTCTATGGTTCATATTTTAATAAAGTTATTATTGTGTATGACTGAGTGAAGTCCTGGAACAACAGCCTAGAAGAGGTTGAAGTGGACCAACTGGTTGGTTCACTATATCTTACTTCCTTGTTACCGTCCTGACCTTCAGAGAACAGAACAACAATCCTTGTCCCCGTAGCTCAGTGTCATCAGTAGGGGTCGATGGTAGCCGATGACATTGCCTCACAACAGCTTTAGCAGCACAAAGTGCACATATTCTTCTGCTTGTCTTTCCTCATTTAAAACGCCCTGAGAAACATTTAATACCTAAAGACCTTCAGGCCTAAC
>JANIIK010003307.1:0-11805 GCA_027704905.1 Muraenolepis orangiensis
CCTGACCAATCACAGGTTGGCAGGGGGACATGACGTGGGCCTCATCTGATTGGTCAATCCGGGACAATCCCTCCATTTTTTTTTTCACCAAGGGAAGCTCATTCGGCTGGCCTCCTCAATTTCACCATAATATCTAGGGGGCGCTGTTGTTTCACTCTTTGTAAAATACTCAATGAGAATGGGGGAGAGACGGTCCGGCAGCAACACACAGGCTGTGTGTTGCTGCCGGACCGTCTCTCCTACATTTTTTTAATTAAAATGAAAAAAAATCGGTAATTCTCCTTTGCTGTGTGCAGGAGAATTACCGAATTTTTTTTATTTTAATTTTAAAAATGTATTAAAATTATAACTACAATCCGAAAAAACAGGGGAAGCCTGGCTTCCCTTGGCCTCCGGGAGAAAACGCCACTGCATATGCAACATCTGAACTATATGGGAAATGCAACGCACCGGGTCAGACACATACAACAATAGGCCGTCGGCATATAGCGCCACCTTGTGTTCCCTCCCCCATCTAGAAATTCCATTTATTGTTGGAGAAGATTTTAACATATTATTATTATTATTATTAACATGACAGAGGCTCGATGGCGAATGCAAACAAAAGTGGACTCAATGGGCACCCCTGGCATGTCCCTCTCGACAATGAGAAAAATGTGGAGCGCCTCCCGTTCGTAACCACCGATGCCTTAGGTGATGAGTATAGGAGTCTGATTGTCAAGTTATTTGTTTACTGCAGATTCCCCACTTGATAGGGACGCCATCTACCCGAAGAGTCCAACTGGATTTCACTCAACAAATGACCAAACTGAATTTCTTTTTCTCTTCTTTTATTTTCACCAGAGTACTTTCATTCATTTGGGCCAATTTGAGTGCAGGTGAAAAACCTTTTGGGGAAGGAAATGAAATCACGGTATTAATAAATAATAGTACTGTATAATAATTAATAGTGAACAATATAATACAATCCAACAATTAATAATCAGTAACTAACAAAATACTATACACAACAGCTCATCACCATTCCCCGCGCACATGCAAAGAGCCAAACAAACGCCCACACACACACACGCACACACAGGCTCTTTCCCCGCGCCACAAAGCCAGCGCGAGAGCGGCTAGGCAGCAGCGGTGGCAAGTCCTCCCGAAAGTCTACCAAGGTACAGCATCTTACCGGCTGCCTTCCGGGTGCTAGAGATGGTTCCACATCCGCAGTTTGTCTGTTTAACAGGCTCCTTTCTCCGCGGAGTTTGTGTTCCGCGGTGTCTGTTCACCTGTTTATTTCCGGGACCTCCTCTATTTGTGACGCCGCCTGCTCTTCAATGCGCGTCGATGGGGTTGATTTGAAATTGGCTGCAGCCATGTTTTTCCACAGTATTTCGTTTCTGGTTTGACTTGACACCTCCCACTCGATCTTCCCATGGAAACACTGGGGAGATCGCCCGCTTTAAGGCAAACTTGGTCAAATCGGTGGGCCCAGTTCTGTGCTCATGACCAAACTAAGAGGTATTGCTGACTTGACTCAGCCTTTGTTCCTCAGCAGGTAGCAGGACAACGAGCCGCCTGACGTCCCTGTGTAGGATAGTGGCTTGCTGGCTCTCTTTTCTCCCGGTAGGGGTGGGTTGGCTTGCTTTTGTTTTTGGAGCCTTTGTTACAGGAACACTGTAGCTTGGGAAGATCCTGACATGGACGTCCCTCACGATGGTCTTCTTTGAAGCTTTGCACTCGGCCACCGCAAAGCAATAGCCCAGAGTCTTGGTCTTTGTAGACTACAAGCCTGTCTGTAGTGGTGCTTGGGAAGGTTGCGCCTTCTTGTGCTGCAAGAAAAATGTCTCTTAAGGCATCTTCCCGTTCCCTTACTGAGATGACCCCTGATAAGGAGACTGCCTCCCACTTTGGACTGTCCACGGCTTGATCTCGGCCACTGAACTTTTTTGCTGCCCTCCAGATCCATGCAACTGTTTTGACCAGTCGGGTTAGAACACTGAACCGCTTGACATCCACAAGGCTTCCGATGGATGACCCTCTTGGTGGCCTCCTTTGTTCTATTTGGACCTGATTTTGTTTTGGTTCTTGTTTCTTTGCCTCGGACCTTGTCAGCACAGCAACAAATGCTTTCCTTTGCAACTTGTTGATGCTTTCTCGGGCAGTGGCTGCTAGCTCCTTGGCTGATCTGATCGGCCACTCACTCTCTGGCAAACTCAAGAACTTTGGCCCATTTTGCCACTCTGAGTATTCATCCAGGCCTTGAGGGCTGGCTCCTCTGGTGATTACGTCCGCAATGTTTTGCGGCCCAGGGATCCACCACCAGTCTTGGATCCTTGTGCTGTTTTGAATCTCTCCGATCCTATTCGCAAAGAACGTCTGATAGCCATAGCTTTCTCGCTGCACTGCCCCAAGGACTGTTTGGCTATCCACAAAATGGTACCACCTCCCAACTTGGATTTGGCTATGCAGTTCAAAGAACGTTTTCAGGCGTGAGGCAAACACCGCTCCGCACATCTCTGCTTTGACAGCATCACCTCTGTGGTCCAAGGGAGTTAATTTGGCTTTGGATTCTACCAGCCTGACAATGGAGCCCTGGTCCGAGTTGCTCCACCTTAGGTACATCACTGCTCCATAGGCATGCTCGCTTCCATCAGAGAATGTGATTGCCCAGGGTTCATCAGTGAAGCATAGGGGAGTTAATGCCCTGGTGAACTTAATTTTTCCCAGTTGGTCATACTCCTCGAAGAGTTTAATCGCATCCTCCCTCAGCCCATCTGAGAGTGCCCTGTCCCATGTGTCTTTGACCGGACAGCACTCGCTCCTTGCTTCTTGGAATGCCCTACGTACCAGGATAGCTCCCTTCTGCTTCGCAGGAGTTACCAGGCCAACTGGGTCGTAGAGCCCTGACACTTGGCTGAGCAGTTCTCTTCGTGTCAGGGGGTTTGGAGTCTGGGCTCTGATTTGCTCTTGTAGAAGGTCTTGGCCAAGTCGCATCTTTTGCTTTCTCTTCGAGAAATCGATTGCAAACATGACATGGAGCTTGTCCTCCTCCACTATGTAGCCCAGGCCAAGCGCCTTGTTGTCCTCATCGCGCATCTGATTTGGTAAGACCATGGTCTTTGCCTTGGTCTTCTCCAGCTCGTCGTTGCACTCCTTCCTCCCACTCTGCCCAGAAAAGACCCAAGGCTTAAGCTCAAAACCTCCAGCCTTCAGGATCCGCTCCACATTTGCTGTGATGGTTTTCAGCTGGTCAAGGTTGTTGTGGGATGTGAGGATGTCATCAACGTAGCTCTCCTGTTGGATTACTCGATGCTCCTCTTTGAGGTGGGTGAAAGGAGGGAGGTTAGCAGTTTCACGCATTGCTAGCTGCGCAATGCACCCCGCTGGTTTGTCTCCGATGTTTACTCTCGTTATCGCATATTCCCCCAGCTCTTCATCTTCGGAGTCCCGCCAGAGGAATCTATGCAGGTGCACTTCCCGGTCCTCTAACCAAACCGAATTGTACATCTTCCTGATGTCACCCAGAGCAGCATGTGCTCCACCCCTGAATCTGAGAAGGACAGAGCGAATCTGGTTGAGGACATCTGGACCTTTCATTAGTAAGTCGCTCACGCCTCTGAACCTTTGACTGCTGTTCCACACGAGTCTCACTGGGGTCGTGACAGAGTGCGGGTTAGGAGCAACAAGGTGACTCACATACCACACAGGCCCGTTCCAGTTGATAATCATGTCCTTGGACAATTTAATTGCAGCTCTTCGATCGACCATGTCATGCACTTGAGCGGCATATGCAACTTTCCATTCGGGTGCTTTGGCTAGTTGCTTTTCCGTTCTGAGAAATGTTGCCTCGACTGTTCTTTTATTATATGGCAAGGAGGCTGGATCTTCTACCCAGGGATATCTGGCGTGCCAATGTGGTTCCTTGCTGTGGCTGTCGCCCATGGCATAGGTGAGGCCGTCTCTTATCACTTCGAGTTCCCTCTCCTCAGCAAGAGTCATTTCTTTGCCCCCCGGCTGGCAATTTCCACAGCGACACCCCCCGCATTTTGGTTCGCATGCTGCACCGATACTATCCCATCTCCACCACTCCAGGAAGTCCCGGTTTGTGGTTGAAGTCCTTGACTCCTGGAACTTGATGTCAACCTGATTGTTCGGTGGAGGTTGCTCTGGGACCCTGCAGGTGAGCTCCTCATACTTCACAGCAGCTGCTCTCATTGACCTTGCAAAATGTGTTTTGGACATGTGGGCTGACACGGTGAGCTCCTCAAAGAGCTCGGGGTGCGTTCCCCCGACCGTCTTTCCCAGTGGTCCGTCCCACAGCACGAGGTCTCCAACGACTTTGATTCTCTGAGGTGCTAGCTGACCTTCTCTATGGCTTATGAGCAGGTTTATTTCTCTGGGTCTCTTAAGCTCTTCAAGTGGTATGTCTGGGAAGACTTTCTGTAGTCGCTTCGGTGTCACACTTTTGTGTACATCTGCAATACTGTCTAACCCATAACAAACCAATTGGTGCGACTTGAGAGTGCCTTTGGGAGTGGTTACTCTGATCTTTAGAAGGTACCGCTTCGTCTCCACGTGGACTTTCATCCCCCCAACCCCATGGACGACGAGGGTGATTCCTTCACTTCTGAGGTTGAGCCTGTTTGCAGCCTTGTGGGTTATGTAATTGGTGTCTGAAGCCAAATCAATTAACGTCCCAATTTTCTGCCCAGCATTGGCTGTGACTTCGAGAAGCATCATGATCACTGGCAGCTCTTTCAACCCGCTCTCCACTAGAAGGCCCGGCTGCTCTTTTACAGTGCTGAAAGCCTTCGATGCAGTGTTTGAGAATACATCCCGACACTGCTTTGCCAACTCTGGTTGAAGCCTGTTGAAGAACCTCTCTTGCTCCTCTGTATATTTCCTCCTGCTTTTCTCTTCCTCTGGACCAAAACTGCTCTTTTTCTGACCTGCGCCCCTTTTCTTCAACTCAGCATTGGGGCACAGATAGAAATGGTGCTCAGGAGTACGCTCCTCCTTGCAGACGTAGTTTGTGCACAGAAAGCCGGGTTTGCAATAAGAACTGCTTTCATGAACCTCAAGACACCTCTTGCATGCTCCCAACTTTCCGACTGCAGCCTTTTTCTCTGCTAGCTTTAGCACTCGAAACTCCTTGCAAAAGTAGAGCTTCTTCCTGTGCTTTTCATCACCACAGACTACACACCCTGTGTGGTCATCGCCTGACTTGGTAGATTTTGTTCTGGCATATCTTGGCTCAGTCCTGGTTTCTCTTCTACTTGGCTCTTCATCCCTCAGTTGCTCGAGCTGCTCATATATGCTCTCTTGCTCCTTGAGAAATGTCAAGAGACTGTCAAACCGATTGTCTGGTGCCACAGCATTTCTCCTGTCAGCGACATAGACAAGCCATTCCTTTTTGAGAGATTCAGGAAGTTTACTTTCTATTGATCTCGTTACCAGCGGATTTTTAATAGCACCTGTGTCTCCGAGGTCACTCAAGTCTTGAAGCGCCTTCTCCACAGCTTGAATTAATTCCACTATTTTCCGTGGCTGATTGCTCCTGACAGCTGGCATCCTCTGTAACTCCTCCACTATTTCAATAGCAATGGATGTTTGGTTGCCATAGCGGTTTTCTAGGACACGGAAGATGTCATCTGCAGTGTTGTAAGTAGTGAGGCGAAGGTCCCTTATGATTCTGTCCTCAAGACTGTCTAGTAGATGAACCTTTTTCACCTCCCTTGAACCGGTCGGCTCACCCTGTCTCTGGAGTGCTTCCCAGTCCTTCTTCCACCTGTGGAAATCACGTTTGTTGCCGGTGAACTTGGGAAGGGATGTCGGTTTCAACCTGATGGCCGCCACAGGATAATTGGGGGCAATCGGTCCTCTTTCAGCATCCTCCTTTATCCTCCACTGCATGAAGTCGGCTTTTCTGGAAACCAGCTGGGGGACTTCGAGATCGAGGCCCCTTAGGGCATTCTGAATGCCCCTTCTCTCGTCTGGGGGGACCCATCGTTCCCACCGACCGTGCACCTCCTTTGCGGTCCTTACTAGCTCTTGCAGGTGGTTGAGCATGAAGTTATACCCCTCCTGGCTACCGCTGGGTTCTGCAGCAGTGGCGCGTCCACACACAGCCTCTGCTGCCTGTAGTGCTGTGGACATTTCACCAACCCCAAAGTTGGTCCACAGAGCCTCCTGAATTAGACCTTTGACCTCCTTTAGTTTCCCCTCACACTCATTCGCAGTCTTTGTTAGGTCGGCCTTTTGCTGTTCTACTAACACAGCTTCCTCATCTGCGTCCAGCTCCGCCTCCAGATCTGCAATGAATGCAGCTTCCACATCGTCATTAGCCTCCATGACTTTTTCAGCACCTGTTGTGAGCTTCTCAAAGCTGTCTCTGAGCTGTTCTTCAGACATGTCTCCATAGGTCCTGGTAATACTGTTGACCAGACGAGAGAACAATCGTTTTGCCGTCGCTCTCTCCACCTTGAGTTGCTCAACTGGCTTTCCAATAGCTTCTTCAGCCATATTTAATTCCCCAGGTTGCTCAGAGATGAGAAGGTAAGTACACCTGTTCAATGATGATTTTGTGTCGTCTTATTTGAACTTGATTGTTTCCAGGTTATTGCTCCTGCTGTTCCAGCACACAATTCCTAGATTGACCGTTTCCTGTCTCCAGTTTTCAGGTCTTGCGGTTTTTCACTGTCAAGTTATTTGTTTACTGCAGATTCCCCACTTGATAGGGACGCCATCTACCCGAAGAGTCCAACTGGATTTCACTCAACAAATGACCAAACTACTTTCATTCATTTGGGCCAATTTGAGTGCAGGTGAAAAACCTTTTGGGGAAGGAAATGAAATCACGGTATTAATAAATAATAGTACTGTATAATAATTAATAGTGAACAATATAATACAATCCAACAATTAATAATCAGTAACTAACAAAATACTATACACAACAGCTCATCACCATTCCCCGCGCACATGCAAAGAGCCAAACAAACGCCCACACACACACACGCACACACAGGCTCTTTCCCCGCGCCACAAAGCCAGCGCGAGAGCGGCTAGGCAGCAGCGGTGGCAAGTCCTCCCGAAAGTCTACCAAGGTACAGCATCTTACCGGCTGCCTTCCGGGTGCTAGAGATGGTTCCACATCCGCAGTTTGTCTGTTTAACAGGCTCCTTTCTCCGCGGAGTTTGTGTTCCGCGGTGTCTGTTCACCTGTTTATTTCCGGGACCTCCTCTATTTGTGACGCCGCCTGCTCTTCAATGCGCGTCGATGGGGTTGATTTGAAATTGGCTGCAGCCATGTTTTTCCACAGTATTTCGTTTCTGGTTTGACTTGACACTGATCCATGCAATAAAAGGGAGTCCAAAGCCAAAAGCTTTCAGACAATCAAATAAATATGCCCACTCTACTCTGTCAAAAGCTTTCTCCGCGTCCAGGGAGATAACCACCTCTGGTACCTCCCCGGACGTAGGAGAATGTATGACATTTAGAAGGCCTCGAATGTTAGAGAACGAGTGGCGACCCAACATGAAGCCAGTTTGATCAGGGGAGATCACCTCATCTGTGACGGACTCTAGACGCCGGGCGAGTGCTTTAGCTAACATCTTAAGCGCTATTTAACAACGAGATGGGGCGGTACGATCCACACTCTGTTCTTCCCCGGTTTCGGTAAAAGTGTTATGGATGCCTCTGTTAGTGTCTGTGGCAGGGCCCCGTTATCCATTGAATCAATAAACATTTCTAAAATAAGTGGGAGTTCTTTTTTGTAGAATTCGATGGGGTATCCATCAGGGCCCGGAGCCTTACCACTTTGCATAGCTGTGATGGCGTTCGAAATGTCGGTGTGTAGAAAAGGTAGTTCTAGTTCTGCTTTATGAATAGGGTTGATAACAGGGGCATTTAAATTTAAGAAGAAATTTTGCATATTGGTATCATCATTGGGTGCCTCAGAGGTGTACAATTTTGAATAGAATGCCCTGAAAGTCTCATTGATTTCGAGGGGGTCAGTTATAAGCTCCCCGTTTGCTCCTTTAATTTGTGGAATCTGTTGGTCAGAGGACTTACATTTTAATTGGTGCGCTAACAGTCTACCAGCCTTTTCCCCGTGCTCATACACAAAACCAGGTGATTTCAGCAACAAAAGTTCTGTCTTATCAGACGATAATAATTTATATTTGGCTTTGAGATCCAGCTTAGTTTTGTAAAGCTCCGGAGTGGGAGTGGGAGAGGCGGAGTATTGATGATCTATGTCAATTATTGAGTTGAGAAGCTGTTCCTGTTCCCGCCTCCGGGCCCTGGATGTGTATGCGATGATATCTCCCCTTACTACCACTTTGAGGGTTTGCCAGAGCAGGGAGGGAGAAACAGTATCGTCCTTATTGGTTTCCAAGAAATTATCGATGGCAGTTGAAATCATTTGGCAGAATTCTCTATCCGTTAGTAGTGTGGTATCAAGTCTCCATGGAGCACGGTCAGTGTAGTTAAGTGGGAAGGACAGATCTAATAATACTGGGGCATGGTCAGATTCAATTATGGTTGAATATTCTACGTTTTTGACAAAGGGGAGTAAAGCACTATCTATGAAAACCTAATCGATTCTGCTATACGAATGGTGGACGTGCGAAAAAAAAGAGAATTTTTTATCATGTGGGAAACGAAAGCGCCATGGATCGATACAACCAATTCGGTCCATGAAAGTTGACAACATTTTAGCCATTTTGGAGAGGTTTTTTGACTTTGGGTTAGAACGGTCTAAGGAAGGATTAATAGGCCTATATCACGGTAGATTAGAACGCCGGAAGTACCCGCCGAAGCAGTATATCCCAAGTTCCGGTTAATGCATTCACCTTGGCATTCACCATGGCAGTTATCGCTGGACAACATCGCTGCATAACCTTCCAAAAGTCGGTCAAGACGATGTGGTTCGACTAGTGAATGAACACTCTACAGTGAAGTTTAAACTGGAAAAAGGATACAAGTTCTTTTACGAGAAGTTCATCTTCAATTATAGAGGTAAGTGCTTAGATTCTGTTGTGTCACCGCAAGCTTGCTAGCTTGTAAGGTTTAATGAAAATGACCAGTGTGTCAGATAAGTTCAACTACAGAACGGTATCCATTCGGTGTATAATGATATATATATATATATATATATATATATATATATATAATGATAATGATATATAATGCTCTTGGCTCTCTAGCTAGCGTGCATGAAAACATTCGGTGGAAAAGTGTGTTTGCAATGTTGAAAATCGTTTCTGAAAGTGACTTTACTAACTAGCTAGTGTTCTGAAATGCCGTTGCGGCAATTTAAGAACCACATGATAAGGTTAAGTTATATGTGGTTAAACCAAAAAGTCTCAGACATAATGCTGTATGATGTGATAATCTTTACACCCCCCCCCCCCCCTTACTGCAGTGTCAGATTTAGTGAGTGAGGAAGTGGTAGTGCAGGCGAGCTGCTACCGCTCTATGCGGAAAAATGACGAGCCTCACACCCTACAGGTTACAATGTTAAGAATGAGTCCGAAATCATGCTCTAGCCCAGGGGTTCTCAAACTTTTTGTTTCTGCGGACCACTATTTATCATCAAGGATTTTCGCGGACCACCTCATATGCAAACCGTAAAAATAAGTACATATAAACGTAGTGTTAAAACGCAGATATTTTTTTATAGTTAATTATAGACAATCAAAAGTCAATTGAAGCCTATCTGATACTTTTGTTGCACGTGTGACCGGTGTCTGTCTGCGTTGTGTATGTTTCTCAAAGAGGACGGCGGACAACTTCTTTTTTTCTTTTGGTCCTTGACCATATATTCAAATCTGCATACACTCATAGAACACAACAGCTGCATCAGTGAACATGAACTGCAGCTTCAGCTCTTTCAACATCCGATTGTATCCGTGTACAATAAGGAAATAATAAATAAAATAACAGATTTTGTGCAATTATAGGCTAATTAAACTCAAAACAACCATGTTACACACGCACAGCAAGTCCAGTGGAAACAAATAATCTTATCAATCACACTGAATATAAAATAAATTAACATAAACCTGTGTAATAAGGAAATAATAAATAAAATAACTGATTTTGTGCAATTATAGGCTAATTAAACTCAAAACAACGCACACGCACAGCAAGTCCAAGCTAACCTTATCACTCAGCTAATGAGATGAATGATGTTGCTTCGCAGACGTCAACATCTGGATGTCAGGTTCCAGCGATGACAGCTTCAATCTGAGATCTGGTTCAATGTTAAGTCTGTTCCGATATTTTGTCGTCAACGAGACCAGTGATGAAAATCCCGACTCACAGAGGTAAGTGGTAGGAAAGGGCATAAGAAACATCAAGGCCTTGTCGGACAGCTCTGGGTATTCTGAAGCAGCTTTTAGCCGAAAGGCAGGCAGGCATCTCTGAGAAAAATCCACTTTTAAAGAACTGTCACAGGACAGTTCAACAAGGCTGTCTTGCTCTCTGGACGTAAGGTTTGCGAGGATGTCATCGTCCAGGGTCGCAAATGGATTTCTGATCCAGTTCGCAGTTGTGTCAGGGATAGGGAAGTACATCCGTAGCTGTGTTTTCAAAAGTGCTCCCTGACATAATTTTTCACATTATTTGGAAGCTGCATTTCCGCGGTGTCCAAAAAATCGGATAGGTTTGCAAACGAGTCATAGTTTGACTGCTCCAGGCGCCTGGCCCACATCTCCATCTTCTTGATTGTAGCTTCAACTTTGTCTTGCACGTGAAAAAGTGTCACTGACTTCCCCTGAAGACTCCGATTGAGTCCATTCAAATGCTCAAAAATATCTGCCAGGTATGTAAAAACATTCTCACTTCATCGCGCAACTCGTAGAGCCGCGCGAGCACCTTTCCTCTCCATAGCCACCGGACCTCGGTGTGCAGAAGTAATTGCCGGTGATCACTGCCCATCTCATCGCATAAAACGGCAAACAACCGGGCATTCAGTGGACGGGCCTTGATAAAATTGACCGTTCGTACTGCTTCATCCAGAACAGTTTTGAGATCAGGAGGCATTTTTTGGGCTGCGAGAGCCTCCCTGTGGATGCTGCAGTGGATTGATTTAGTTTGTGGAGCCACTGCTTGTACACGTTTAACAAGCCCACTGTGTCGGCCTAACATGGCTGCTGCCCCGTCTGTGCTAATGCACACGCATTTTGACCAATCAATCCTATGTTCCGTTATGAAACTGTTCAACATGTCAAAAAGTGCCTCTGCAGTTGTGCGTGTTGGCAAACATTTACAAAAGAGAAAGTCCTCCTCTATTTCTCCGTTGTGTTCATACCTTACGTATGAGAGCAGGTTGGCAAGGTTAGCTATGTCAGTTGATTCATCCAACTGTAGTGCAGCAAAAAATCGACTGGCTTTTATCCACGCTATTAGCTGGTCATTCACATTGCTGGCCATTTCCTCAATTCTGCGCTGTACGGTGCTGTCTGACAATGGAATCAAGTCCATTTGCTTGCATGCCTTTTCACCCAGCATAACACCCACCGCCACCTTAATTGATGGCAGCACCACCTCCTCACCGAGTGTATGCGCTTTCCCATTTTCTGCGATAATTCTTGACAATCTGTATGAGACTTCCACTGCTTTAGCATTGTTGCTACCTGTAGATGTGGATTCCATGATGTTCTTGCTACTGTGAAATTCTTGGAGCTCCATGTTTGTGGTTTTGCACGCACACGTGGGAAGATGAGAGCTCTCACTTGCACTCTGCTCTTCCGCAGATTCATTCATCATTCATCATTCATCATCTTCATTCATTAGGGCGTGGGGGCACAA
>JANIIK010003308.1:0-11801 GCA_027704905.1 Muraenolepis orangiensis
AGATTCGTCCATCAGATTTCCAGATAGTAAAGTATGATTCATCACTCCAAAGAACAAGTTTGCTCCTAGGCACTGTACCTTAAATGGCACTTGCAGTTGACCGTGGCAGATCTAGTAGTGTGTACATTTCTCAAACTGACTTTTGGCATCCTATGACCGTGCCAGCTTTACAACCCGTTCTGAATTCTTAGTTTGTGGAGATTTCAGAGCAGTTTGCTGTATTTTATGCACCTGTTTGGCTGGCGTGTGTGTGGCTGAAACACCTCAATAATCAGAAGGGGTGTCCGCTGACTTTAGGCCATCTAGTGTATGGATGGATGTGCGTATGCACAGCACCGGTGCAGCCAGTTCTATGCACCAAAGTGCAACTGGCAATCAAATTTGTTAATGTCTTTTACTTGTGTTCTCCTTCAGGTCGAGGTCCATATGAACCCCAGCGGCCCTCCGTCCTTCATGCAGTCAGACCTGAAGCCTGAAGACTTGGAACACCTCAAGGTGGGACAGGGCCTCTAAACAGATTGGGTTCTTTTAGTTATAAAACAATACTGTTGTCTTACCGATTTATGTTTATTGTTTGTTGTAATCTTCTCCAGCAATGCATGGCAAAGCGTTTCGACGGCTCCCAGCAAGCACTGGACTTGAACAGCCTTCGAACAGACCCAGGTGTGCAGGCACTGTGCAGTTGCAGATCCAAATTAATTGTGTATTCAATCTCTATTCATTATTTCCCACACATGACATGAACATTGATGTAATTTCCGTTATGACACTGTCGCAAAGACGCTACAAGGCATTGTGATTTGTGCTCTCTAATGGGAAGCTAATCCTACCATCATACTGTGTCTCAGAGCTGGTCTCCCAGAGCGTTGATGTCATCCTGAACAGGAAGACTACTATGGAAGCTGTGATCAAGATTATCCAAGAGAACATTCCAGAGGTAAAGGGCCAATGCAAGGAACCTGCAAACAATGCATCCCACATCCCAAAGGTCTTAACGGGATCATCTCTTCCCGTTGATTAGCTGGTGTCCCTAAACCTGAGCAACAACCGCATCCAAAGGCTGGACGATTTGGCCGACGTCATGGGCAAGGCGCCCCAGCTAAAGATCCTCAACCTCTCAAACAACTGGGTGGGCTTGACTGGCACACTCCACTGACCATTAGTGTTCAAAGAGATTCTAAAGGACATCCTAGAGATTTTCAATTGAAATGGGTTGTCTTTTCAGCTGAAGTCTGACCGAGAACTGGACAAGATCAAAGGGCTGAAGCTGGTGGAGCTGTGGCTGGACAAGAACCCTCTGAGCAGCAGCTACAAGGACCAGGCCTCCTACATCAGGTCAGTCAGGCATCAGGCAGTCGTCCAACGGGGCCTCATGTTGGGGTCTAAATGAACGGTGGGATTGGACCCGCAGGTGTGTGTCGTCGCGGTGAGAGACTGTCCTAACCGTGAACTCTTTGTAAACATAGGAGCCAAGGACCATCCTGACAGCATGCCATTAAAGCCTTTCTTATCCCTCTTCAAAGGGACTTCCTCTGACATTTATGGTCGTGTGTTGGCAGTCATGGGAATTCAGTCCCATTCATCATCGCCTTGTTCATTACTCTTGAGCCTTGCCACGCTGTTACCTAATTTCGCTAACTTTTCCTGCTTGCTAGCATTCCTCCATAACAGGTCTGGGGAAGCGACCGGTCAGTACGATACACAACATTTTTCTCAAACTCTCCGCAGGCTGCTCATTTCCTCGTCTGTTTAAAAAAAAATAGTATCTATTACTTTGAAGTATGGATGTGAGGCGGTTCCCAGCATCCAGCTGCTAGTGTACTTATCAGACTTATCACACCACAAATAAAGTTTAGTTTCAATCTTAGAATGAAATGTCTTAAATTACAATATAAGATGAGGAGCTGTGCACATTTGTTATCAATCCCCACAAATGCAAGAATGCATGGGAAGAAAGTTAGCTGGAAACCATCCCAAGTGGAGTTCTAGTGCAAAGAAGGTTTACAGTGCAAAGTGCACAGTGCAAAGGTCGATTACTGGAGAGAAGGCGTACCAGCTCATGTGTCAGAATTGACTTCAGTTTGGACCGATCAAACTTAACCTCTACTGGTGAGTGACAGCCACTGACTGATTGTTTCCCCTCCCCTCCTGGTATCTTCGCCCAATGGGCTTCCTGCAACGGGCCGGTATGGAAGGCTGGTTAGCCTATGACGGGTAAGATCCCACCTTGAAACCCCGGGACAACCTAAAGCAGGCACAGTCACGATTACCTGGCACCGGTCACTGTGAGCGTTGACTCAGTCCATCATGAAGTGACCAGAAGACTTGGAAGAGATGGAATCGTCACAGGAAAGGCCGTTGGGTTGAGAGGTGGAGGAGGGACAGGTGTCAGAATCTGACCATGAGAACACAGAGGATGAGCCAAAAGGAATTCTGAGGCTCTGTGGCTTAGAACAACACTGCAACTCTCTGTGAACGCAAAGGCATGAGACTGATTTTGTGGCAAATATCCAAACCGAAGAAGAATATTAGAAAATAATTCTTTGCAGGAACTCTGAAACGGGTGAGGTCTTACCAGAAACGCCATGAAACGAAACAGGTGCATACATCTGTGGCTGTGACCTACTTAGCCAAGCCCTGACCCAATGTGGGTTGAACATCCACTGGACAAGGCTAGTCAGTTGTAGACGAGCTTTCCATCACAAATCACCAGAGAGATCTGCGTCTTAGGGGCTTGGGTCCAAAACAAAGTAGGCCTCTAGTAGCTGAGGCTTCCTCTTTAGAACAGGAGAAACCAAAGAGTGGTGCACGGCTGTTGGTTAGAGTATTTCACCCTCACACATGTTGATGTTGTTGTTATACAACAATAAAAGTCTGCAGGTGGGGGGGAAGCTTTGGTACTGGTGGGAGCCGCCTCGCCTCGTGACTTCACCTCTCACCCTCGAGGCTGTTTGCTTTTTTTTTTTTTCTGTTTGCGTGTGCGTGTGTGTGAAAAGTGTGTGTGCATGCCTGGTGTTCTGCCTGGTGTTGTAAGGTGAGTATTTATGTCCGGTAAGTACACTTTGTTTGATGAGGCTGTCGCGCAATGCAGCAAAACCAACCAGGAGTGAGGAAATTGTGTGACTTTAAATGCGTACTCATGCTGTAACCGTGTCACCATAACATGTGGGGACATTTTGTCATTTAATATTTCCACACCGGTGTAGCCACAAATGGCATGGTCTTCCATTGTGACACGTGTTTGATAACATGTTGGTAACATGTTGAATAGTATGTCAGCAGCTGTAGCAGAGAATGATGTCTGTTAAGGTAAGCCTGGCTAGGCTGTGGTGTCATTTCAAGCTTGCTGTAACGCTGCTACTTTTGTGTGTGTTCCTGTACTACCAGTGATGTGAGACTGAGGTTCCCCCGGCTCCTCAAATTGGTAAGCTTGGACATTTTCTATCCTCCTGTCGCTCAATGACGATTTCTGTCATCCAACGTTGCTTTTCAAGATTCTTTGCAAATATGATGGATATAAAATGTTTATATAGAACCATGGAAGATGGGAGGAGGTTATGTGTAAGAACAAACCATTGGTGGTTGGATTACTTATGGGCCAAGGAACAGTTGATTTGATTTACGTGCAGATCCGGATCCTAATCCGGATCTAGTGGAGTTTTTGGTGTGGCGGAGGTCTGCGCTCTACTGAGTGCTCTCTAGAACACCGTTCCTCCACGTCATGACGTCTCTCTCTAGTGCTCCTAACTGCGTTGGCCACCGGCCGAGCTCCAGCACAGACACATGGATGCCCTTTGACTGCATGTGATGTTCACGTGTCACACTTGTTTCTCAAGGACGGCCACGATCTCCCGCCAGCCATTGTGTTTGACGTGGAATCGCCCACCGTGCTCCCCGCCTGCAAGGTGAGACACTGAGCTGAGCTTCCCTCCGTGGACATGTGCACTGATTCTATTGGAGGCTCAGGAACCTTCCACAGGGAACAACAGGTCAACTGGCCGCTGCTGCTCCACTAGGCACCTGAAATACTAGTCTGCTTGTTTTATGAGAAAATACGCTTTTAATAATATAAGAAACTTTTCCAAAACATTGTGCGATTATTGGTTCATCCGTCCATTCATTCAATCCGTTTACAGGGCAGCTTTTTTGGCTCTGAAGAAATCAAACCCATCATCCTACGCTTCCTGCAGCAGTGAGTCTCTGGTCTACAGCTGGTTTACATCACTCTCATCCCACTTCTATTGTTATCCATGTTATTCACATGCGTCTGTGTCGCCGTGTTCCAGGTTTTTCAGCATATACGACTCTGGGGATAGACAGTCTCTCCTGGACGCCTACCACGACGGGGCCTCCTTATCTCTCACCACGCCCTTTTCTACTCAGAACCTTTCCAGGTACAAGGGAACAATGATTCACACCTACTCTAATTCATTTAATATTAGAAGACATTTCTGAAGATGCATCATCTTTGAGGTAGAGAGGTTGACCCTTTGACCTCTTGCTCTCTCCCCACAGGAGCAGTCTGGGAGACTACCATAAAGACAGCCGCAACCTGAAGAAGGTCAAAGACACTAGTGAGTCTACTGTATACACATGACTATTACACTGAACATGGAAGTGTGTCCTTTGCCATTGGTTTGCCTATTGTCTGTTCCACATCGTGCCTCGAGTGTAAGCGATAAGGCAGGAGGACCGGTTTGGTTTAGCATGTGTCCACACACACACACACACACACATGCATATTTTCATGCATATTTCCTGCATTAAGAATGCAGCTAAATGCAAGGATTTAGGTGAATGTGACCTGCTCTTAAAGGCCTGCACTGACCATTTTGAGCTCCAATCTGTGTGTACGAGTGGTTCTACTATGAGGCCCATTGTCTTGCGTGTGTATACATTTATTTGGACCAGTTTCGGATCATTTTGGTATCAATATTTCATGTTCCATTTAATGTGCAATATCCCAGCATCTGAGACACTAAAGTTCCACTGACTTAAGGTTGATTGTATATATATATATTTGTCATTTTTGGTGTGTATGCACATGTTGTTTTCGAGAGAGAGAGAGAGAGAGAGACCATGGGATGAGAGACCACCCCATCCCTTGGGATGAATAGTCTTCATGTTGATAACTGGTTGGTGGCCCTTCCTCTCCTCCCTGCAGCCATGCGCTTCCGTCTGCTGAAGCACACCCGGCTCAACGCGGTGGCCTTCATCAACGAGCTGCCCAAGACGCAGCACGACACGGCCTCCTTCAACGTGGACGTCAACACGTACACGGTGAGTCTCAAGCTGGCAGTAGGACCGTGTCAGCCATCCACACGACCTCCACTGGGAGGGAGGAGAGGGAAGGGGGTCTTAGTGCGGCGGCCATGGACACGTGACGCAACTTCTTAATAACAACAATAATAGATTTATTTTATAGAGCGCTTTACAAGGAACTCTAGACACTTTACGTTATTAATACATACATTTGAGAGGAAACAAGTTAAAAGCATGTAAAACCCAGCATTAATGACATTAATTAAAAGCAGTAATGAACGGGTGAGTTTTGGGGAGTGATTTGAACATGGATGGATATCTTTTCATGTGTTTTTATGAATGAACCGCCTGAGAGCCTCCATGTCAGAGCTCCAAACCAAAACAAACGAGCCAGGTTCAGTTGGATGTCATTTGTCTCTCTGTCAATGTAACCTGGATTGTGAGCCCCTCCTCCTTCACCAAGTTGGTCTTGGAACACGTAGCTCTACTCTGAATGACATGGCACCTGCATAATTAAAACCACCATAAACCCTACTGGGTAAACCGGTATTACCTGCACTGGCTCAAATGCTCCAAATACAAGTTCTACTGAATTTAAACAAGGAGTCGAATGAGAAAATGTGTTGGGTGTTAGGTGATCCCTTGCTTGGTTACTGATCATTCTTACTGTGTACAGTATTTTATAGGATTGTGTTTTATAAAATGCATACTGCGGGAGGGAATGGGGAGTAAGCATTCCATTGTCAAAATCTTGAATCTTCATTTGTCACTTGTTTTCTTCTGCAGAATACCTTGCTGGCATTCACCGTCAGTGGCGTGTTTAAGGAAGGTCAGTACTTTTTGTGAATATCGATCATATTCAGAGTTGTGATTAGTTATACTATGAGTGTATCTTGAGTGCAAACAGAACTGATCAATTTGATGTCTTTTACAGTGGAGGGAAAATCGAGAGACTCCACCATGGCCTTCTCTCGAGTGTTTGTCACGGTCCCTGCTGGCAATTCTGGGTAAGCCTAACGCCTAATGGTTTGAATAGGCCTTTATCACACTTCCTGCTTCCGGAGCCGTGAGCAGTGTACTCTTTCTTCCGGTAGTTACCCCAGATACGGGACAAACTGTGGCCGCCTCCTCTCCTCTCCGTTATTGTAATGTACCGGCTGCTCAACGTCTAAACAAAGACAGCCCTACCTCCGTTTACACCATTACCGAAAGACAAACTCCTCCGCAAGTCTTGTGTAAGGCTGATAAGGAGAATGAAGGTCCCTCGTTTCATGTTCTCAGGGGTAGCGCGTATGTCTGCAGTTTGCACTTTGACTAGATGACGTTGTTCCGACCAAGTCAGTTCGGATATATCCCAACCAGAAACCGTGGATTAACGGCGATGTTCGCGCTGCCCTACATGCGCGTAACGCCGCCTTTGGTTCCGGGAATACGGAGGAATATACGAGAGCCCGTTACGACCTCCGTAAGACCATCGTCACTGCCAAGCGGGAGTATAAGGACAGAGTGGAAGATAAATTCAAGAAACACGATGCGAGGGGTATGTGGCAGGGGCTGCAGAAGATAACGAACTTCAGAGGGAGAACCAGTTGTGTAGAGAACTCCTCTACCTCCCTCCCAGGAGAGCTAAATACATTTTTTGCTCGGTTCGACGTAAACGGCAGCCCGCCGAAGCCAGCACCGACTGGGGAGACCAGCCAGCTGCGCATCTCGGAGGCGGATGTGCGCCGCACCTTTAAGCGGCTGAACATCCGTAAGGCGGCAGGCCCCGACGACATCCCGGGCCGCGTCCTCAGAGCATGCGCAGACCAGTTGGCAGGAGTCTTTGCAGACATCTTCAACCTCTCCCTGTCCCAGGCTGTTGTCCCCGCGGTCTTCAAGATATCCACCATCGTGCCTGTCCCTAAACAAACCAAGGTAACATGCCTGAATGACTACAGACCTGTGGCCCTCACCTCGATCGTTAGCAAATGCTTCGAGAGGTTGGTCAAGGACTTTATTTGCTCCGTGTTACCTACCACGCTGGACCCATGGCAATTTGCATATCGTCAAAATAGATCCACGGACGACGCAATTGCCATGGCCCTCCACACTGCCCTTTCCCACCTGGAGGGGAAGAACTGTTATGTGCGAATGCTGTTTGTGGACTACAGCTCAGCATTCAACACAATAGTTCCTGCCAAGCTCGACACCAAGCTGAGAGGTCTAGGCGTACCCCCATCCATGTGCAGCTGGATACTGAACCTCCTGTCGGACCGCCGCCAGGTGGTGAGGATGGGCAGCACCACATCAGAGCCACTGACCCTCAACACGGGAGCCCCCCAGGGATGCGTGCTGAGCCCTCTCCTCTACTCCCTCTACACCCACGACTGCATGGCTATGCACAGCTCCAACGTCATCGTCAAGTTTGCTGACGACACGACAGTGATGGGCCTGATCGCCGGCGACGACGAGACAGCCTACAGGGAGGAGGTCGGATCGCTGGAGCAGTGGTGCCAGGAGAACAGCCTCGCCCTCAACGTCAAGAAGACCAAGGAGCTGATCGTGGACTTCAGGAGGCAGAGGGGAGAGCACAGCCCTATCTCCATCGACGGCGTTGCAGTAGAGAGGGTCAGCAGCTTCAAGTTCCTCGGCGTGCACATCTCCGAGGACCTCACATGGTCCACGCACACCACACACGTGGTGAAAAGGGCCCAACAACGCCTGTATTTTCTCAGGCGTCTGAAGAAATTCAGCATGGGCCCCCGCATCCGGAGAACATTCTACAACGGCACCATCGAGAGTGTTCTGACAGGGTGTATCACCGCCTGGTACGGGAACTGCACGGCACTCGAGCGCAGAGCGCTTCAAAGGGTGGTGCGGACGGCCCAGTATATCGTTGGAGGTGAGCTCCCCTCCCTCCTGGACATTTACAACCAGCGGTGCGTGGCCAAGGCCAAAAGAATTATAAAAGACATTGCCCACCCCAGCCACGAACTTTACTCACTATTACCGTCAGGCAGGCGATACCGCAGTATCAAGTGTCGTACAAATAGGCTTAGAGATAGCTTCCACAGTCAGGCCATCAGGCTGCTGAACAAGGGCGTATAACATATAGCAATGTATATTTTATTAATTGCCATTTGCATACATAGTACAATGAAATGCTTACTCCCCATTCCCCCCACAGTATAAATTGTCTGAAAAATGAAAAATGTACACAATAAAAATAACAAAGTTCAATTGTGCAGAAAGCATTTAAAAAATATCATGTCTTCGGTGTCAAGATATTCAACATGAATCTCTGTGACACCGCCACCACCACCCTGTGTGTGTGTGTGTGTTCCTCCCCACAGGTTGTGTATAGTCAATGACCAGCTGTTCATCCGGATGGCCACCACGGAGGAGATCCGCCGGGCCTTTGTGGCCCCAGCGCCCACTCCTTCCTCCAGCCCCGTGCCCACCCTCACAGCCCCCCAGCAGGACATGCTGTCGGCCTTCTCCCTCAAGTCTGGCATGAACTTCGAGTGGTCTCAGAAGTAAGTGGTTTATCAATGGTCCTGACTCGATGAGAGACGGTTGTGTTGATGTCCTCTTACCTCGTACCTGATTGGCGCTGAAGTCCTTGTAATTCAAACCCTGTGGTGTCTTTTCTTTCTCCCTCAGATGTCTTCAGGACAACGAATGGGATTTCAACAGAGCTGCTCAGGTCTTCACTCAGTTGAAGGTGAGCTGACAACACTTTGATATATAAACATACTTTGATGTTGTGATTGTGTGATTGTTGTGTCCACAAATGGCATTGAGTTAAACATGCTTCATTTCCTTTTCCCTTTTTAGACGGATGGCAAGATCCCAGACGTTGCCTTCATCAAATGAAGACTGTATCCATGGAGGATAGTGACATTGAATTCACCAACTCAACTCAACTCAAATATATATATATATATATATAGTTTTGTTTTAGCCACATCCTTTCTGGCTGTTTTACAGATTATTTTCACACCGGGAAAGATACATATTTTGTATGTTTTTGTTTTAATGAGCAATGTCATTGTGTACAATTTACGTTTCATAAAATATAATTTTACAATTTGCTGCATACTCTATTGTCTCATCAGCAATACAGAGGTACAGATACAGAGCGGGTCCTACCTTCTTAATGAAGGGTACACATTTGATAAATGGTAGGAGTGGTTTGATCAAGCCAAATTCCACAAGCTGCAGCAGTTTAGCAGACCATGTGCTGCTCTGCGGAGACATGGACTGTGTGGAAGACTAGTATTCAGAATTTAATTCAAGACTACTGCAGGTTCAGCTGGCCATGCTTGGGGCTAATTACACATCAAACAAGCTCAGGTGTTGCTAGCATTTTTCAGGAAATGGAGTCAGAGGTCTCTTCAGTCAGGTGGAAGCTTCAGTCGGCCACTGCAGATTTCTTAGTACCTTTTTGGATAGACCTGGAGAGGAGAATATAGGACCAGAGGAGAGACCTGGAGAGGAGAATATAGGACCAGAGGAGAGACATGGAGAGGAGAATATAGGACCAGAGGAGAGACATGGAGAGGAGAATATAGGACCAGAGGAGAGACATGGAGAGGAGAATATAGGACCAGAGGAGAGACATGGAGAGGAGAATATAGGACCAGAGGAGAGACATGGAGAGGAGAATATAGGACCAGAGGAGGAGAGACCTAGAGCGGAGCGTATAGGACTCAAGATGAATGATTAAATGGAGGAGAGGATTCAAGATTATTTGTTTGCCAACTTGTACAATGGAATACTTACTCCTGCATTCTCAATTTCAACAACTTGATACTTGATGCAGATAAAGGTATGTCCCTTGTGTGTCTGAAATATGTGGATAATCAAAGACAAACATATTTCTGTTACCAGGACACAAGAGGAGAAGGGAGAGCAGAGAACTACAGATGTTAGGATTTGGATAGAGAATTTGTCTGAGCAGACGGGTAAATGCTAAAAAAAGATACAATAGATAGCCGATAGCATTTTGCTGTTCGTACAAGATGATTATTCCATTGCAATTAGTACAATGGAATGCTTACTCCCCATTCCCTCCCACAGTATGAATTCCCTACAACAATACTATACTAAACTACCACCAGCCATTAAAAAGGCTGCTCGAGGGCTCCTCCCGAAGACCAGGGTGACGAGGAATCTGGTTTATTGCAAGAGTTTGAATCTTTGTGAACAGAGCAGATGGTACATGCTAGAGCTCTCTCCTCTAGAGTGTGTGTGTGTTGGAGGCTGCTTTAACCTGTGGGCTTTGATTTAAGGACCCACAGGTGTGCAGCCTCACCAGCCGATCAGTCCAATTCAGGCGATTCAGATGAGCCTGCCTAAACCATCTACCAACTACAGACACTGCACACAAATGATATTATACTATATACTATAAACACCTCTCAGGGAACCATCACCTTATCGTGGTGGAGATGGTTGAACGGTGTACCTGTGAACCTGGGAGCTGTGTTGTCTGGAGCCTAGTGCTCCTGGTAGGGTCTCCCATGACAGATTGGTCTCAGGGGAGGGGCCAGACTAAGAATGGTTCAAAGACTTCAAACAAACGAAGAAGAAATGAGGATACCCTGACGGGAGGAAGCCCGGGGCCCCTTTCCGGAGCCAGGCCCGGGAGGAGGGCCCGTCAGCGAGCGCCTGGTGGCCGGGTTAGCCACGGAGCCCGGTCGGGCATAGCCCGAAAAAGTAACGTGGCCACTTCTCCTTCCCGCGGACCAACCGTCTACGAGGAACAACCGCTGGGGTCGGGTGCACTGCCAGTCACAGGATGAGCTACTAAGCCAATCCTAATGATGTAATACAAATGAACCCTTGCCTCTGATTCCCACAGCTACCCTGGGGAAGGAAACTTGGGTGTGTGTAGCACACACACACACACACACACACACACACACACACACACAGAGAATCATCCGGTCAGTCCACTGCCTCATCATACCAACCAATGGCTTACACCATTTGTCACTCGAGGTAATGTACAATATCTACAATGTTCTTTCCTTATCTTTTTCATATCACAATCGGCCAAAAGCTTCTTGGTCTACTGTTATGTTCTCTCACTTGACCTCTCCAAGCTTTATCCAAGCTCTCTCCCCGCCCAGCTCTCCCGGGGCTCGCTCTCCCCCCGCCCAGCTCTCCCGGGGCTCGCTCTCCCCCCGCCCAGCTCTCCCGGGGCTCGCTCTCCCCCCGCCCAGCTCTCCCGACGGCTCGCTCTCCCCCGCCCAGCTCTCCCGGGGCTCGCTCTCCCCCGCCCAGCTCTCCTGAGGCTCGCTCTCCCCCCGCCCAGCTCTCCCGGGGCTCGCTCTCCCCCCACCCATCTGTACCAGTATGAACACGCCTTCCACAACAAGGCTGCTTACATAACCTTGTAAATGAGGTCAGCAGCCAGCCAGCATTGATATGGATACCTGACAGAGACACACACACACACACACACACACACACACACACACACACACACACACACACACACACACGGAGGAGCAGACACACACACACAGGAGCAGACACACACACACACA
>JANIIK010003309.1:0-11800 GCA_027704905.1 Muraenolepis orangiensis
ATGTAAACCAAAGGGTTCCATGTAAACCAAAGGGTTCCATGTAAACCAAAGGGTTCCATGTAAACCAAAGGGTTCCATGGTGTAATGTTTAGCACTCTGGACTCTGAATCCAGCGATCCGAGTTCAAGTCTCGGTGGAACCTTGTTTGCTGTGGCTCTTTATCAATAACGGAACTGTTTTTCAGTGTTAAAGTGTATTTTCCAGAGCACATTCAATACAGTATCAAATATTTTGCACAGATCTCCTATTTCAGCTGAGATGAGGTGGCTGATTGGTTAAGGGGATGAACTTATAATCCATTGTACTCTGCACAGATGTGTTCGAATTGTTTCAAGTCTTTGTTACAATGTCAGAATGACATTGGCTGGGATGAAACAGCTTGGAAGGCAGCTATTCTCACCTCTATAGCACCCATGCTTTTCATTGTACAGACAAATGCAATTGATAATTGAAACCATGAATTCACCAAAGTTTCAGGTTTGACCTTGCAGTTCTTGTGCATGAGATGAGGTGGCCGAGTGGTTAAGGCGATGGACTGCTAATCCATTGTGCTCTGAACGGGTGGGTTAGAATCCCATCCTCATCGGGTCAAGTCATTGTTCCAGCTAAGAATGATTCTGTTTTTAAAATTTGATGTGTAAAATATTCAGCACAGGAATGGATGCTAGAGTTACCTCTTTAGAGTCGGAAATTACATTATGAAGGATAAGTAAACAGACATCAGTGCATTGGCCGGGAATCAAACCGGGTCAAATGCTTGGAAGGCAGCTATGCTCACCTCTATACCACCAATGCTTCTCATTGTAAAGAAAAATGCAATTGATAACTGGTTGTAAGTAACCCAAATGTGTGCATGTCGCTCTGTTGGTCAACGTTTAGGTTTTCTTTACCGCATATTTGTTTAAAGCTTAATTTGTCTCATTTCCGGTTTTGGTTGGAGATGCTTTTATTTTGAAGGCGACATTGAGGTGTTGACAGGAAGATATACGCAGACGGAGATTTACGGTTTAATAACCGTTAATATTTAATGTATTAGCACACGAAGAGGCACAAGGTTTGTTTAAGGTGTAAGACTGTAAGGCAGAGATTTGTAGTTTTGTATATCATTCTAGTGGACCCAACACATCAGCTCAGGTCATGTGACTAATGACTTATCACTCGGTTGAGACCCAGGCAATTACCTAGGCAACAAGTACAACCAGCATAAGCAGAGCACAGGGAATCTCTCTCTCTCTCTCTCTCTCTCTCTCTCTCTCTCCCTCTCTCTCTCTCTCTCTCTCTCTCTCTCCCTCTCTTCTTCCCCCACCGTAGCAGTCCTTTTTGCCCCATCTCTGGCTGAGTGGTTAAGGCGATGGACTATAAATCCATTGGGGTCTTTCCCCGCTCAGGTTCCAATCCTGCCCACAACGATTGGTTAGACTACAGCCTGTCCTTTGAACCTAAGATCTTTGACTTCAAGTCAAGTCACGTTTATTGTCACATCAAAGTTATACAAGTATAAGCAATGGGTGAAAATCTTATGTGCAATACCCGACGACAGACAGCAGTAATAAAAATATAAATAATAGAATAAAAAAATAAGTAAAAAGTACAAACTGTATAAAGTTAAATATATAAAAATATAAAACTGCATATATGAAATGCAATATATTAGCACAAAAAAGAGCAATATATATATATATATAAATCAATGTAATAAAATATACATTGTTATATGCTATAGGCCCTTGTTCAGCAGCCTGGTGGCCTGACTGTGGAAGCTGTCTCTGAGTCTATTTCTACAGCACTTGATACTGCGGTACGGCCTGCCTGACGGTAACAGTGAGTACAGTTGGGGGCTGGGTGGTCTTGTCTGTTATGATGCGTGTGGCCTTGGCCACGCACCACTTGTGGTGTATATCCAGGAGGGAGGGAAGCTCGGAGCCACGGAGGTCACGACTGCAGAGTCACTCCCCGTCTTCCGCCGCAGGCTGAAAACCCATCTCTTCAGGACACACTTCCCGGATCCTTCCTCGTAGCGTCAATTCAGTCAGTCAAAAGTAGATTACATATTATAGATAGGTAGATATTGTTCTAGATATTGTTGCATATTGTTTGCCAACTTATTTTACTTTTTCCGTTACACTTTAGTCAGAATTTTTGTCCTTCTACCTGAGCACTGGTTCAGTTATTGGAGACTTGTTAGAAATTAAATGCACTTTTGACTTCTTGGTGACGAGTTGTTCTCTCACCTTCCTTTGTTGAAGCACACTACTGTAAGTGGCTTTGGATAAAAGCGTCTGCTAAATGAGCGTAATGTAATGTAATGTACTGTGTGTTGTGAGTTGTGTTAGTTCTCTGTGTTGTCTCTCCGTTCTCCCTTTCCCCTGTGTCTAAATAGCCCCCATGGATGTGCGTGAGAGAGGGGGCTGGGGGGTTGTTGTGGGTTAAGTGTTATATATATTAAAGAAGAATCCCCAACAAGATAACAATCTTGTTGGGTTGGATTCTTCTTGTTTTGTTTCCTGGTTCATTTTTCTGGTTACACCCTTTACAGGCAGGCAGGCAGACTCATTTCAGAGAAACTTCTCAAGAATTGCAGTCAGTAATCAATAGTCTGTATTGATTAAAGTTTATGCTTCTGAATAATGAATGACATCATGTTACAATGTGTGTACACTTCTGATTTTATTCTAAATGAATCAAAGTGTCGTCAGAGACTGTGTGTGTCTGAGCTTCTGGTCCTCAGAGCTCTCTGTCTATGGTTCATATTTTAATAAGGTTATTATAGTTCATGACTGAGTGAAGTCATGGAACAACAGCCTAGAAGAGGTTAGTCTGAAAGGAACTGAACTGTGAGGGGAACTGGACCAACTGGTTCATCATGCTTTGATACCGAGTCAGAGATACTGTAGTCAACTCTGATCTGTGATGTATCATCAATATATATCACTAATATATCATCATATATCACTTTATTACAGCAGGAAGAAGACTAAGATACTGTAGTCAACTCTGATCTGTGATGTATCATCAATATATATCACTAATATATCATCATATATCACTTTATTACAGCAGGAAGAAGACTAAGATACTGTAGTCAACTCTGATCTGTGATGTATCATCAATATATATCACTAATATATCATCATATATCACTTTATTACAGCAGGAAGAAGACTAAGATACTGTAGTCAACTCTGATCTGACCACCTTTTTGGATTTGCCCTGTCTGTACCTTTTGCCTTTTGCTGGCGTTAATCGGCGTGTGCGCCGATCATTAAACACCTGTTCTACCTGGCTTCTGTCACTGTGCTTTCGGGTCCTATACCTCTACCCTGCCCTGACACATCCTTGGTCCTGTTGGTTTGTTTTAATTTCATTCTGTAGTTGCACAAAGGGCATTGTTTATTCCTCATCAACAGTCTCTCCCTCTGGAGCCATCTTATTAGGCGTTTACCACCTCTAGCTGTCTTCTTGTCAATATTGTATAACTAAAAAATACAAACAATTTAAAATGTAACAGACGTACGATCAGATTAGGGGTTAGGGTTCATTAAGGAGCAGGTAGGGGTTAGGGGTCATTAAGGAGCAGGTAGGGGTTAGGGTTCATTAAGGAGCAGGTAGGGGTTAGGGGTCATTGAGGAGCTGGTAGGGGTTAGAGGTCATTGAGGAGCAGGTAGGGGTCAGAAGTCATTGAGGAGCAGGTAGGGGTTAGGGGTCATTAAAGAGCAGGTAGGGGTTAGGGTTCATTAAGGAGCAGGTAGGGGTTAGGGGTCATTAAGGAGCAGGTAGGGGTTAGGGTTCATTAAGGAGCAGGTAATGTTCAGAGGTAATTAGGGGACAGGTGGGGGTCAGAGGTCATTGAGGAGCAGGTAGGGGTCAGAAGTCATTGAGGAGCAGGTAGGGGTTAGGGGTCATTGAGGAGCAGGTAGGGGTTAGAGGTCATTGAGGAGCAGGTAGGGGTCAGAAGTCATTGAGGAGCAGGTAGGGGTTAAGGGTCATTGAGGAGCAGGTAGGGGTTAGAGGTCATTGAGGAGCAGGTAGGGGTCAGAAGTCATTGAGGAGCAGGTAGGGGTTAAGGGTCATTGAGGAGCAGGTAGGGGTTAGAGGTCATTGAGGAGCAGGTAGGGGTCAGAAGTCATTGAGGAGCAGGTAGGGGTTAGAGGTCATTGAGGAGCAGGTAGGGGTCAGAAGTCATTGAGGAGCAGGTAGGGGTTAAGGGTCATTGAGGAGCAGGTATAATCATAATGATCACTTTCTCAGCAGCTTTCTCCCCCATAGATGGCCTTGTATTGATGAACAGAATACCAACCAGGATCCGTGTTACAAACTCATATCAGAGCCCTTTTTAGAATGTTAAGATACACAGAATAATATATTATGAACAACAAAACAAATGTGTGTATTTCTATAGATATGTGTGTGTGTGTATTTATATATATGTGTGTGTATTTATATATATATGTGTGTGTGTGTGTATTTCTATATATGTGTGTGTATTTATTTATATATATGTGTGTGTGTGGTAATGGATGCTTTTATATAGGGCTTAATTTAATTTTTGTGTGTGTGTGTACTTCTTTATACTTTGGGTGTGTGTGTTTTTATACTGTATATATGTGTGTGTATACTTCTATATATTTGAGTGTGTGTGTCTGAATACTGTATATGTGTGCGTTTGTTTGTTTGTTTGTTTGTTTGTTTGTGTGTGCGTGTCAATGTGTGTTGCTACAAGCGACACAGAGACACTGAGGAACCATAATCCAAAAACCCAAACCCAGGGAGGAGGTCCTCCTGGGTGAATGTGGACTGGAAGGTGTGGATGAGTGTCAGTGTGTCTGAGGACCCTCCTCCATCTGGGGACACTCTGTAGAAGGACAGAGAGCCAGCAGGTCGGTCCACATACACTCCTACTCTGTTAGAGGGGGGGAGATCTATGGATGTTCCTCTACCGTTGTACCAGACAGAGTAACCATCATCATAACAATGAAGACTCCAGGACTTGTTGTTGTGTCCAAGCAAGCTGTCATCACCCCCTCCTCTCCTAGTGATTCCTCTGTATGTCACTCCTATATCAACATATTCTCCTTCCATCTCCACCTCCCAGTAACAGCGGTCAGTCAGACCCTCTCTACACAACACCTGGTGATAGTAGTCAAATCTCTCCAGGTGATCAGGATATGACTTCCTCTCTCCAGCCCACGTCACCTTCCTGTTGTCCTCAGACAGAGAGAGTCCTCTGTGGGCTGTGTTTGGGTCCAGTGTGAGTTCACACTCATCTGATGGGAGAGAGAACCAAAGACATGATGAGTCTACACAGAAATACTACATATAAAATACACATACAAGTATCATGAATAGATGTAGTATTCTATATTAATATATCTAGATTATATATTAATATATATATTCTTAAATATAAATATATATTATTAAATTATTTTAAATTAAATAATTAAATAAAGAGTTATATTAATATATTGATAAGATACATGATGTCCACCATGTATATTATGAATATATTAATATTTTGATAACATACATGATGGTGGACATCATCCATGTTATCAATATATTATTATATTGATAAGATACATGATGTCCACCATCATGTTCATTCCCAGTAGGACGTCACCTGCTGCTGTGAGGATGGACTTTCAATCTGAGGAGTTAGTGTGTTGTTGTGATGACTCAAACTAAACAGACACTTACACTTCTTTAGAGTCGACCTCAGGTCAGGCAGCTTCTTCCTCTTCATGCACTTCTTTACAGCTGGTTCCAGGTCAGGCAGCTTCTTCATCTCCATGTCCAGTGTCTCCTTCAGCTGATCCAAGGATCTCCTCAAGGTCCATACGTATGACGGAGGAGGAGGGACCTCCACCCTGGTCCAGTCCCTGGTGTTTGGAGGATTCTTCAGGGATCTGAAGCTCTGGAGGAAGTGGAGGTGGTCTTCAGTGTGTAAGAGCTGCTTCACCTCTGAGTTCCTATTAGTCAGATCTTTAACTTCCTGCTCCAGCTCTTTGATGAGGCCTTCAGCGTGTTTCTCTATGGATTTTAGGTTCTCTTGAACTGTTTGTTTGTGATCATCCCGACACTTTTTAACGCAGCTCATCAGAGCGTCGAGGACCTGGTCACCATCGGCTATCTCTCGGTCTGCGTCTTCTTTGCTGCGCGTTACTGCGTCTTTGATCTCCTGAACCTTTCCTTGTCTCTCCTGGATCATCTGCTGATCTTCAGACTCTATCTTCCCCAGCTGGGCCTTCTTCAGCTCATATTCCTCCTTCAGAGGTACAACAGGATGGGACCTGTGTTCCCCCTCTGTACAGAGCTGACACACACACACCTGTTCAGTCTGGCAGAAGAGCTCCAGAAGTTGATAATTGTGTTTTTTACACATCCTGTCTTCTAGATGGTCCTGAGGCTCCACCAGCTTATGTTTCTTCAGGCCTGCGACTCTCTGATGTGGCTCCAGGTGGGAGTGGCAGAAGGAGCTCTGACACACTAGGCAGGACTTGACAGCCTTCAGCTTGGTCCCGGTACAGACGTCACAGGGAACTTCTCCTGGTTGAACACAAGGCTGATCTTTGACCGGTACGGACCGTCTAATCTGATCAACCATCTCTGATAAGAGGGTATTGACCCGTAGATCGGGTCTTGTGTGGAAAAGCTTGTTGCAAACAGGACATTTGAAGTGGACCTGGTCCTCCCAGAACGTGGTGATACAGGCTCTACAGAAGTTGTGGCCACATGGTGTGGAAACTGGACTCTTGAACACATCCTGACAGACGGAACAGGAAAAGTTCTCCTCAGACCAGGAAGATTTAGCAGAGGCCATTCCTAGAACACATTGTTGAATCAAGTTAGAAAACAACCTTTTAAAAAAAAAACGTATTAAAGTGTTTAGACAACAGTTTTAAGCGGAGAGTCAGTGAGGGAAAAAGAGTGAGAGCAGAGTGAGAGACAGAGAGAGAAGGAGATAGTGAGAGAGAGAGAGAGAGAGAGAGAGAGAGAGAGAGAGAGAGAGAGAGAGAGAGAGAGAGAGAGAGAGAGAGAGAGAGAGAGAGAGAGAGAGAGAGAGAGAGAGAAGGGGGAGAGAGAGAGAGAGCGAAAGACAGTGAGAGAGAGAGAGAGAGAGAGAGTGAGAGACAGTGAGAGAGAGAGTAGTAGTACTACTACTACTTCTATTCAACTACTACTACATATACTAATGACTACTACTACTACAACAACTACTACTACTTTTACAACTACTACTACTACTACCACTACTAATACAACAACTACTACTACTACTACTACGTTTACTACCACTACTAATACTAATACTAATACAACTACTACATCTTCTAATGACTACTACTACTACTACTTATAATACTACTACCACTACTACCATCCACTACTTATACTACTACTAACACTACTACTACTATTAAAACTACTACTATTAAAACTACGACTACTACTTTTACAACTACTACTATTACAACTACTACTACTACTACCATCCACTACTTATACTACTACTACTAACACTACTAATATTAATACTACTACTCCTACTCACAGCTACTACTACTACTACTACTACTACCACTACTGATACTACAACTACTACCAACTATTACTACAACTACAACTACTACTACTCGAATTCTACTAAAACCACTACTACTAAAAAAAACGATCTTTTAAAAACGTATTAAAGTGTTTAGACAACAGTTTAAAGTGGTTCTAATGTCCCTATATGTGTATATATCTCTATCTATATGAGTGATGGAGTAGCGTAGGGCTTCATATAAACATCTAATACACATCTAATACTACATGAACTTAAAAATGGTCCACCATCAAAGTGTGTCCGTTGGAACAGGCTCCCTGGTGCAGAACTAACTCTTTGAAGCCCTTGGTCAACACTCACTGTATTTCCCTCTCATGCAATGATGACAGCAATGCGTTCTTTATGATACTGGTAGGATTTATTCAAATCCAGACCGTGAGAACTGTGAAACACACACATGAAATACAATAAATCACAGATCAAACAATAACAACATACATCCATATTATTTCTACTTCGTCTCTTAGTGTCACATGTCTTTACAATATTGTTAACCAAAATGAACTTACCTTCAAAACACATTAAATCCTTCTGCAATAATAATAACAATAAACTCACTTAGCAAACATTTCGTTAGCACTTTAGCTACCTGTAGACTTGCCACCCGTTCCTTGAAATACGTATTTGTTACGTAATTGGGAATTAAATGTTGCGTTCCGTATTGAACCAATACGGAACGCAGTTTGTCCCGTATTTTCACAATCTGTCCCATGCACGTCTGTCACACACACACGTGAACACTGAACTAACAATAATGAACAAAATAAAGGACAGGAAATATTAAAAACAGCAAAATATGTTGGCGGGAGGTGCGCAAGACCTTCCGCGGACTCTCCTCTCTGCTCTGCCTCTGTGCCAAATCCTGTCTGTCTGCCTGTCAGCCCGGCCCGGCCCCTTTGCGCTGCCTGTCGTCGTTACGCTCGCTACGTTACGTCATTACGCCGCTCTGTCGCGGCGTGATTTTTAAAAACAAATGCAAGATGTCTTCAGATACGCCACCTCGTCCTCAAAAGAGGAAACACCGACAACAGAAATACAGACGAGAATGGGAAGAGGCAAACCAGTGGCTTGATAGGGTCCCTGAAGATGACTACAAGGCAAATTGCAAAGCATGTCGCAGAACATTTTCAGTGTCGCACGGTGGGCTGTCTGATGTCAAACAGCACGCAGCCGGGGATCTCCACTCAAGAAATATCAGAACACAAAGGAGCCAAGCACCAGTGTCACAGTTCTTCATAGCTGAAACATCTCCTGAGATTGATTCGGTATGATATGGGACCAGGGGTGGGTAGAGACTCTACCAGAGACTCTACCCACCCTGGTCCCATATCATACCGATATGATTTTAAAGTCTATTAAATAAACGTGTATTTAATATTATCAATATAGAATGAAATGTAACCATAAAGAACATCTCTGATTCAGAATCAGAACTCTTATGTTGTTATGCTAATGCTGCTCATTTGAAATTATTCCTAATAGATTAACAGCAAATAAATACTGTGAATAAATAGGCCTACTGTGAATAAATACGATTGATTGATTGATTGATAAATAAAATAAATAGTGACAACAATATGAAAGTAATAATCTGACATCATCCCATTCCCCCCTCTAGATTACTGCAGCTGAGGTGACACAGGTATACCACACAGTAAAACATAACCTCAGCTACAACAGTGCTGACTGTGGACACAAGCTCAATCAAAAGACTCTATCTGATTCCAAAATGGTGAAGAAGATGACTTTGGGGAGAACAAAGCAAGAGGCACTGGTGAAAGACGTCCTGGCCCCGAAGGCAGTGGGTGATGTTCTCAAGATCTTAACATCACCACCCCTCCCATTCTCCATACAGACCGATGCTTCCAATAAAGGGAACAGGAAGATGTTTCCCCTTGCTGTCCAGTACTTCACTCCAGAGTCTGGTGTCACCAACAAAATGCTGGACTTCATAGAGAATCCAGATGAGTCAGCTGCTGGGATTGTAGCTCTCCTGGAACAATCCCTTGAGAAATTTGGCTTGTCAATGGATCAAGTGACTGCATTCAGTGCTGACAACACAAATGTCAATTATGGTATTCACAACTCTGTTTTCACCAACCTGAAGAGAAAACAAAACGATCTGCTGCGAGGAAACTGCCATGCCCACATAGTGCACAACACAGTGAAGCACGCCCTTGACAAGCTTACTGTAGATGTGGAGAATGTTGTGCTGAAGGTCTATGGCCACTTCTCCATTTCAGCAAAAAGAAGAGAGTCACTCAAAGAATTTTGTGAGTTTTGTGACGTTGAATTCCAAGAGATCCTACGACATGTGACAACCAGGTGGCTCTCCCTCAATCCAGCCATCCATCGGCTGATGCAGACCTGGACTGCACTGAAGTCGTACTTCATCAGTCTAGGAGACGAGTGTCCCAAGCAAGTGCAAGCTTTGTTAAAGCTCAACAGAGACTCAACTGTGGAAGATGAAGACATTGTGGAGATTTACCTTCTTTTCTGCAACAATATACTCTCCCTCTTTGAGGAAGTAGTAAAGAGCCTGGAGAGCAATAGAACCACCTGTGTTGAGTTGTATTCCATCATGGATGAATTCAGGCAAAAGCTCATACAGAGACGAGACGACCAGTTCTATGGGTACCTAACAAGGCAAAAGCTGCAGCGCCTCCTCCCTCATGACGCACACATGGCAAGGGCCGAATTCACTGCATTCCTCAATACAGCCATTTCATATGTTGAGAAATGGTTCGACTTCTCCGAAGAGAACTGGCTCTTCTCACTGCAGCCTCTCTTACTCCAACATGGCAACCTGACCTTTAATCAAATTGAGAAGGTGGCTACCAAACTCAACCTCATCAATAAATTGAAGATGAATGAGCTTTACGATGAGTGCACCACAGCCAATACAATCCTGAGGAGGCTCAGAGAAGAATATTCTGATGCATGGAAGTCCAAGGGTGTGGCTGCGAGGTGGATGGCTGTGTTTAAAGAAGTGGATGTGCCCAACATGCTCTCCATCATGAGACACATCCTGAGCATCCCAGCATCCACTGGATACGTGGAAAGGATCTTCTCCAGAATGACCAACAAGTGGAGTGACTGCAGGAGCAGGTGCTCAGTGGAGCTCATCAGGAGTGAGCTCCTCATTACTCTGAACTTTGAGCAGACCTGTCCAGAGTTCCACACCACAGCTCTGAAAGACAAGGAGCTGCTCAGTGCTGCAAGAAGTAACAAGAAGTACTCCTGGAAGAAGAAGTGAGGAAGAGAGGGGACTGTTTAAACCTGTTCTAACAAAAAAAAGGACATAAAGGAGTTGAGGGAAGCTATGCACTTTATTTTTTATCTGTTTATTAGTTTTATGTTATGCACTTTCTTTAGGCGTATCTTGACTCCACTGGTGGCTCCCAGTTATGAAGCAGAGGGTATGCGGCCAGGTTCAGACTTGGCTCAGGGAGTGATGTTATCAATCTTTTCATTTGTCATTTTGTTCAATCAGATAATCATAACAGGTTCACAAAAGTGTTTCATTTTAAGATGATTCGTAAAAGAGTCCTCAGGCAGGCTTTGTTACAGCTGTTACAGCACTTTATATGCATATAATACAGACTAGCATATGCTCAAGTTCAGCCTAGGTCAGTCTAATCACCCGTAACAAGTTTACAAGTGTGTTTCATTTCATTGTTTTCTGCCTTAAGTTTAATTGTTCCCAAATGTTACACTTAAAGCACATTCTATTGTAGCTTATTTAATTTAGGTGCTGTTCTGTTTCAGTTAACGTGCCCTATGCAGGCAGGCTTTGTTTAATTTACTATGGCTATGCTCAGGTTCAAATGTTACACTTAAAGCACATTCTATTGTAGCTTATTTAATTTAGGTGCTGTTCTCAGGTTCAGGCTAGTTCAGCCTATGCACAGTATGTATTTAAACATACAAGTTTACAAGTTCATTGCTAATAAAGCACTTTAAACTAAGTATGACTACAGTAAATGCTTTCTTGACTACCCCTTCCTTACTGACCACCAAGTGACCCCAGGGCCCAGAGGCTATTATGGTATGTGAAATCATGTCAATTATTTAAATCAAAGCATTTTGGTTCATATAAAAAATAGATATATTTCTATGCATTTCAGGAGTTTCGGACACCCGCGCGGCGTGAGGGGTGTTCCTTATTTCTATTTCTGAAAGGTGGCAACCCTA